>OY720259.1:22500-200000 GCA_963082625.1 Pasiphila rectangulata | reverse complement strand
GGAGCCGTTGAAGTGCACGACGTTGATGGAGCCGCGCTGGATGTCGGAGTAGAACAGGCGCGCCGAGCTGTACTCGTAGGCGAGCGCGATCGCGTTGCGCATCAGCTCCCTGCAACAACACTACCAACCATTAACGCATACCTTTCTAATGTCTCACATTTTAGAAAACCAACATCTAGTTTTGTGGCAATGTATATGAAATATTATTGTTGTACTGTGGTTGTTTTACTACTACGGAGAACTTAATAGAAGTGAAGAAAATGTTGATCGTTTATGATTTTTGATTGAAAAAGGAGACAAATGATATAAGATAATCAAAAGACCGACAGCCAGAACGACGACATAGATACAACTGTACCACGGTTCGGTACGTCCACTGCTGGATATATGTAGACCTGATCATGAATTTCCAAGTACTGCGGTTGGAAGCGACCTGAATTTACCGCCAACCTGCGGTCGTCACCAGGTCGTCCGCCCATGTGTTAGTGGAGTTCCTACGCTCGTCGGTCCGTGGCCGCCACTCAAGAGCTTTTCGGGCGGTTTCTAGACTAGAAGTAGCAGAGTAGAGTAGCCTAGCGCAGGCGCACTAGAGAGCGGTACTGACTTGTCCTGGATGGGCGGGAAGGGCGCGTTGAGGTTGTCGTCGGCGGCGAGGTGCGCGCTCTCGATGGACGTCACGGACGAGTACATCAGGAACGACGTGTACGCTGCAGCGAACATAGACATAGATAAATAACATTAATTAACTTGAAATAATTTTTTTTTTAAATCCATTAAAAACAGAAATGGACCATGTATTGAACCCTGGTTGTGGTGCACCTAATATTGCCTCTGACTCTTGGAATCGCTTTTTATTAAGATCAACTCTTGTCCATGCCTTACTAAGATTAAGTGCCATGATACGAACCGTACCTACGGATGCCACTTACACCATACTGTTGTCGTTTACAGATCAATGTGTATGTCAAATGCTGTCGACAAGTCACAAAAGACACCAAAATTAGTTTTTAATTCATCCCATGCATTTATAAATCTAACTAAAAAAGCCCAGGGTTGTGTTGTGTAGCGAGTCAGCCTAAATCCACTTAGATCCAGTCGTAGGCCTCATTAAGTTTGCCTTGTAAAAGCAGAACTTAAAATACCCATACGATTGCTTGATGGACTCACGCAGACAGGCGCGCCCGTCAGGCGCCAGGTCCCCGTGCGGGCAGACGCAGCGCGGCTTGCTGCCGTCGAACAGGCACAGCGCCTCGCAGCGCGCGGCCGCGCACGTGTTGAAGGGCTCGGCGCCCCCCTCTCCGACACGAGAGGGCGGATTTCGCTGCAGCGCGCTCGACCAGATCTGCGCGTAACAATAGGATATAACCATGGTTAAGATCAAAGGTGTCAAATATGTGTAAAAGATAGTAATTGAACTATGAAGGGCTTTATGCATACCATGATGTCCTTGAGGCTGTCTCCGAGGTTGTCCCGGAGCACAGTGCGCGCCGTCAGGTTGGCCAGCGGCGCCGCCAGCACGCTGCCGCGGTTGAAGCTCCTGCGACAGAGGAACCGGTCACAGGCCTACTCGAGTATTAAGCTCTTCAGCATCATCCCCTTCGGGAATGCTAAAAACGCTGTTCTCCGTGATTTTAAGAAACTATTTGGACTAAATAGCATCAGAGCAACATCAGGGGTACAATTCACAATTTACCCAAACGTCAGGCAAGATCTGGTTAACCATTATAGAACTAGAGCACTGCACGAGACACATCCAGACATTATCCATGGGCGCCGCATGTTGATGTGGTATTACCTACTACAAAACTTTGCAGAAGGCTACACGAAATGAATTTCAACGAAGACTAAACTTGTGTATCTGGAACGAGGGGGGTCATTTCGAGCAACTTATCAGTTAAGTTATTAAGATTCCTTTTCTTTTTGATATCCGTCTACGTTAAAAAAAATGTTCCATGTTTGTGTTCTTCATATTGATGATCAACCGGGCCAGCAGCGCCTGCGCGCCGCCGTCGTAGCGCACGCGCGACACCTCGCCCTCGCGCCCGCTGGTGTAGTACTATCACTCACGTGTCGAGCCAATAGAGAGTGCTGTTGTAGACGGCGAGCGCGGCCGGGTGCGCCAGCCGGGCCAGCAGCGCCTGCGCGCCGCCGTCGTAGCGCACGCGCGACACCTCGCCCTCGCGCCCGCTGGTGTAGTACTATCACTCACGTGTCGAGCCAATAGAGAGTGCTGTTGTAGACGGCGAGCGCGGCCGGGTGCGCCAGCCGGGCCAGCAGCGCCTGCGCGCCGCCGTCGTAGCGCACGCGCGACACCTCGCCCTCGCGCCCGCTCGTGTAGTACTATCACTCACGTGTCGAGCCAATAGAGAGTGCTGTTGTAGACGGCGAGCGCGGCCGGGTGCGCCAGCCGGGCCAGCAGCGCCTGCGCGCCGCCGTCGTAGCGCACGCGCGACACCTCGCCCTCGCGCCCGCTGGTGTAGTACTATCACTCACGTGTCGAGCCAATAGAGAGTGCTGTTGTAGACGGCGAGCGCGGCCGGGTGCGCCAGCCGGGCCAGCAGCGCCTGCGCGCCGCCGTCGTAGCGCACGCGCGACACCTCGCCCTCGCGCCCGCTGGTGTAGTACTATCACTCACGTGTCGAGCCAATAGAGAGTGCTGTTGTAGACGGCGAGCGCGGCCGGGTGCGCCAGCCGGGCCAGCAGCGCCTGCGCGCCGCCGTCGTAGCGCACGCGCGACACCTCGCCCTCGCGCCCGCTCGTGTAGTACTATCACTCACGTGTCGAGCCAATAGAGAGTGCTGTTGTAGACGGCGAGCGCGGCCGGGTGCGCCAGCCGGGCCAGCAGCGCCTGCGCGCCGCCGTCGTAGCGCACGCGCGACACCTCGCCCTCGCGCCCGCTGGTGTAGTACTATCACTCACGTGTCGAGCCAATAGAGAGTGCTGTTGTAGACGGCGAGCGCGGCCGGGTGCGCCAGCCGGGCCAGCAGCGCCTGCGCGCCGCCGTCGTAGCGCACGCGCGACACCTCGCCCTCGCGCCCGCTGGTGTAGTACTATCACTCACGTGTCGAGCCAATAGAGAGTGCTGTTGTAGACGGCGAGCGCGGCCGGGTGCGCCAGCCGGGCCAGCAGCGCCTGCGCGCCGCCGTCGTAGCGCACGCGCGACACCTCGCCCTCGCGCCCGCTGGTGTAGTACTATCACTCACGTGTCGAGCCAATAGAGAGTGCTGTTGTAGACGGCGAGCGCGGCCGGGTGCGCCAGCCGGGCCAGCAGCGCCTGCGCGCCGCCGTCGTAGCGCACGCGCGACACCTCGCCCTCGCGCCCGCTGGTGTAGTACTATCACTCACGTGTCGAGCCAATAGAGAGTGCTGTTGTAGACGGCGAGCGCGGCCGGGTGCGCCAGCCGGGCCAGCAGCGCCTGCGCGCCGCCGTCGTAGCGCACGCGCGACACCTCGCCCTCGCGCCCGCTGGTGTAGTACTATCACTCACGTGTCGAGCCAATAGAGAGTGCTGTTGTAGACGGCGAGCGCGGCCGGGTGCGCCAGCCGGGCCAGCAGCGCCTGCGCGCCGCCGTCGTAGCGCACGCGCGACACCTCGCCCTCGCGCCCGCTGGTGTAGTACTATCACTCACGTGTCGAGCCAATAGAGAGTGCTGTTGTAGACGGCGAGCGCGGCCGGGTGCGCCAGCCGGGCCAGCAGCGCCTGCGCGCCGCCGTCGTAGCGCACGCGCGACACCTCGCCCTCGCGCCCGCTGGTGTAGTACTATCACTCACGTGTCGAGCCAATAGAGAGTGCTGTTGTAGACGGCGAGCGCGGCCGGGTGCGCCAGCCGGGCCAGCAGCGCCTGCGCGCCGCCGTCGTAGCGCACGCGCGACACCTCGCCCTCGCGCCCGCTGATGTAGTACACCATTTGTTCCTGGCGCACACCATTACAATACACCACACATTAAACAACATTCTGATAATCTTTAAAGTAGGCAGGTAATTTAGGCACTTTCGGAAATTGCAGGTACATCAATATAAACAGAAAAAAATGAAAAAATATTGTTAACATAAAAAATACAGCCATTTAATATTTTTGGACTCGTCGGGTCATCTATGACCCAAATAAGTGTTCAAAAATTCACTATAACTAGAAAAAACCAGCAGAAATACAGAACGCAACGGGGGCGGTCAAATCGCAAACAGCTTTTTCTTCAGCCCGCCGCCCGCCAGGAACAGCCCGCCGCGCGCCCACGCCTGCAACACGGGCCTTCAGACGTACCTGTGTGTCGAGCGCGATGTCGTGTATGGTGGTGGACAGGTTGAGCACGAGCGCGCGCTGCGAGCCGTCCAGCCGCGCGCGCTGCAGCAGCCAGCCGCGCGCCCACGCCTGCAACACGGGCCTTCAGACGTACCTGTGTGTCGAGCGCGATGTCGTGTATGGTGGTGGACAGGTTGAGCACGAGCGCGCGCTGCGAGCCGTCCAGCCGCGCGCGCTGCAGCAGCCAGCCGCGCGCCCACGCCTGCAACACGGGCCTTCAGACGTACCTGTGTGTCGAGCGCGATGTCGTGTATGGTGGCGGACAGGTTGAGCACGAGCGCGCGCTGCGAGCCGTCCAGCCGCGCGCGCTGCAGCAGCCAGCCGCGCGCCCACGCCTGCAACACGGGCCTTCAGACGTACCTGTGTGTCGAGCGCGATGTCGTGTATGGTGGCGGACAGGTTGAGCACGAGCGCGCGCTGCGAGCCGTCCAGCCGCGCGCGCTGCAGCAGCCAGCCGCGCGCCCACGCCTGCAACACGGGCCTTCAGACGTACCTGTGTGTCGAGCGCGATGTCGTGTATGGTGGCGGACAGGTTGAGCACGAGCGCGCGCTGCGAGCCGTCCAGCCGCGCGCGCTGCAGCAGCCAGCCGCGCGCCCACGCCTGCAACACGGGCCTTCAGACGTACCTGTGTGTCGAGCGCGATGTCGTGTATGGTGGCGGACAGGTTGAGCACGAGCGCGCGCTGCGAGCCGTCCAGCCGCGCGCGCTGCAGCAGCCAGCCGCGCGCCCACGCCTGCAACACGGGCCTTCAGACGTACCTGTGTGTCGAGCGCGATGTCGTGTATGGTGGCGGACAGGTTGAGCACGAGCGCGCGCTGCGAGCCGTCCAGCCGCGCGCGCTGCAGCAGCCAGCCGCGCGCCCACGCCTGCAACACGGGCCTTCAGACGTACCTGTGTGTCGAGCGCGATGTCGTGTATGGTGGCGGACAGGTTGAGCACGAGCGCGCGCTGCGAGCCGTCCAGCCGCGCGCGCTGCAGCAGCCAGCCGCGCGCCCACGCCTGCAACACGGGCCTTCAGACGTACCTGTGTGTCGAGCGCGATGTCGTGTATGGTGGCGGACAGGTTGAGCACGAGCGCGCGCTGCGAGCCGTCCAGCCGCGCGCGCTGCAGCAGCCAGCCGCGCGCCCACGCCTGCAACACGGGCCTTCAGACGTACCTGTGTGTCGAGCGCGATGTCGTGTATGGTGGCGGACAGGTTGAGCACGAGCGCGCGCTGCGAGCCGTCCAGCCGCGCGCGCTGCAGCAGCCAGCCGCGCGCCCACGCCTGCAACACGGGCCTTCAGACGTACCTGTGTGTCGAGCGCGATGTCGTGTATGGTGGCGGACAGGTTGAGCACGAGCGCGCGCTGCGAGCCGTCCAGCCGCGCGCGCTGCAGCAGCCAGCCGCGCGCCCACGCCTGCAACACGGGCCTTCAGACGTACCTGTGTGTCGAGCGCGATGTCGTGTATGGTGGCGGACAGGTTGAGCACGAGCGCGCGCTGCGAGCCGTCCAGCCGCGCGCGCTGCAGCAGCCAGCCGCGCGCCCACGCCTGCAACACGGGCCTTCAGACGTACCTGTGTGTCGAGCGCGATGTCGTGTATGGTGGCGGACAGGTTGAGCACGAGCGCGCGCTGCGAGCCGTCCAGCCGCGCGCGCTGCAGCAGCCAGCCGCGCGCCCACGCCTGCAACACGGGCCTTCAGACGTACCTGTGTGTCGAGCGCGATGTCGTGTATGGTGGCGGACAGGTTGAGCACGAGCGCGCGCTGCGAGCCGTCCAGCCGCGCGCGCTGCAGCAGCCAGCCGCGCGCCCACGCCTGCAACACGGGCCTTCAGACGTACCTGTGTGTCGAGCGCGATGTCGTGTATGGTGGCGGACAGGTTGAGCACGAGCGCGCGCTGCGAGCCGTCCAGCCGCGCGCGCTGCAGCAGCCAGCCGCGCGCCCACGCCTGCAACACGGGCCTTCAGACGTACCTGTGTGTCGAGCGCGATGTCGTGTATGGTGGCGGACAGGTTGAGCACGAGCGCGCGCTGCGAGCCGTCCAGCCGCGCGCGCTGCAGCAGCCAGCCGCGCGCCCACGCCTGCAACACGGGCCTTCAGACGTACCTGTGTGTCGAGCGCGATGTCGTGTATGGTGGCGGACAGGTTGAGCACGAGCGCGCGCTGCGAGCCGTCCAGCCGCGCGCGCTGCAGCAGCCAGCCGCGCGCCCACGCCTGCAACACGGGCCTTCAGACGTACCTGTGTGTCGAGCGCGATGTCGTGTATGGTGGCGGACAGGTTGAGCACGAGCGCGCGCTGCGAGCCGTCCAGCCGCGCGCGCTGCAGCAGCCAGCCGCGCGCCCACGCCTGCAACACGGGCCTTCAGACGTACCTGTGTGTCGAGCGCGATGTCGTGTATGGTGGCGGACAGGTTGAGCACGAGCGCGCGCTGCGAGCCGTCCAGCCGCGCGCGCTGCAGCAGCCAGCCGCGCGCCCACGCCTGCAACACGGGCCTTCAGACGTACCTGTGTGTCGAGCGCGATGTCGTGTATGGTGGCGGACAGGTTGAGCACGAGCGCGCGCTGCGAGCCGTCCAGCCGCGCGCGCTGCAGCAGCCAGCCGCGCGCCCACGCCTGCAACACGGGCCTTCAGACGTACCTGTGTGTCGAGCGCGATGTCGTGTATGGTGGCGGACAGGTTGAGCACGAGCGCGCGCTGCGAGCCGTCCAGCCGCGCGCGCTGCAGCAGCCAGCCGCGCGCCCACGCCTGCAACACGGGCCTTCAGACGTACCTGTGTGTCGAGCGCGATGTCGTGTATGGTGGCGGACAGGTTGAGCACGAGCGCGCGCTGCGAGCCGTCCAGCCGCGCGCGCTGCAGCAGCCAGCCGCGCGCCCACGCCTGCAACACGGGCCTTCAGACGTACCTGTGTGTCGAGCGCGATGTCGTGTATGGTGGCGGACAGGTTGAGCACGAGCGCGCGCTGCGAGCCGTCCAGCCGCGCGCGCTGCAGCAGCCCGCCGCCCGCCAGGAACAGCCACCCGCGCGCCGCGTCCGCGCCCACGCCTGCAACACGGGCCTTTACACTCGGAAACATACACTTGGCGGGGGCTTTCGACTAACTAATGGACGACAAATTACAACAATTACAATTTTGCAGGGAGGGAAAAATCGTATAAAAATATTAAACTCTGAAGTTAAATACAGTGAGCGAAGACTTTCGTCTTGCACACACATTTTACATGCATTAAGCGCATAAACAAAGTTACGAAGTGTCATCTTGTAGGTAGAAAATATTTTTTTACATTTGAATAGTTGTTGAGTGACCATTGTACAAAAATTGTTATACATCTGTGAATTTGAAGAGTGCATTATATTATCTTTATGTTTGTATAAACAAGTCCAGATCCCGCAAGGAGTTCTCTTAGACCCGCTCCTACTCGCGACGCATGCTTACAGCTGACGGCGACGGGGCGCGTGTCGAGCAGCACGTAGCGGTGCGCGCCGTCCAGCCGCGCCACCTCCAGCAGCTTGCGGCGCGGGTCCGCCCAGAACATGTTGCCGCCCGCCCAGTCCACCGCCAACCCTGCACCAACAGACAATCATATTAAACACGCTATTTATATAATAGGAAAGTTTTCAAATGGAAAGACATGGGAGCTTGGCTAGAGAATTTCGCTTAAAAAGTTTTGTGTTATCTGACATTTCGGAGACGTCTGAGACCTTGCTATTTATTTATTTATCAGTTATTTGTGTCTCATTGCAGGGCAAAGGCTTCCCTTGGAGTCCTGAGTACTTACAGATATTAGATTAGTCATACCCGGTCTTCTAAATATATGAAAAGTCACCTGCCTCTTGGCAAGAGGAATAATGATCAGGTTTTGTAAAATAATGCGGGCCGCGGTACCTGCGAGCCAGTCGGCGGGCTGCGCGTCGATGGGCGCGTCCTGGGAGAGCAGGCGCTGGCGCCGCGTGCCGTCGCGCGCCGCGCGCCACACGCTGCCCGCCTCGCCGTCCACCCAGTACAGTACCTGCGAGCCAGTCGGCGGGCTGCGCGTCGATGGGCGCGTCCTGGGAGAGCAGGCGCTGGCGCCGCGTGCCGTCGCGCGCCGCGCGCCACACGCTGCCCGCCTCGCCGTCCACCCAGTACAGTACCTGCGAGCCAGTCGGCGGGCTGCGCGTCGATGGGCGCGTCCTGGGAGAGCAGGCGCTGGCGCCGCGTGCCGTCGCGCGCCGCGCGCCACACGCTGCCCGCCTCGCCGTCCACCCAGTACAGTACCTGCGAGCCAGTCGGCGGGCTGCGCGTCGATGGGCGCGTCCTGGGAGAGCAGGCGCTGGCGCCGCGTGCCGTCGCGCGCCGCGCGCCACACGCTGCCCGCCTCGCCGTCCACCCAGTACAGTACCTGCGAGCCAGTCGGCGGGCTGCGCGTCGATGGGCGCGTCCTGGGAGAGCAGGCGCTGGCGCCGCGTGCCGTCGCGCGCCGCGCGCCACACGCTGCCCGCCTCGCCGTCCACCCAGTACAGTACCTGCGAGCCAGTCGGCGGGCTGCGCGTCGATGGGCGCGTCCTGGGAAAGCAGGCGCTGGCGCCGCGTGCCGTCGCGCGCCGCGCGCCACACGCTGCCCGCCTCACCGTCCACCCAGTACAGTACCTGCGAGCCAGTCGGCGGGCTGCGCGTCGATGGGCGCGTCCTGGGAAAGCAGGCGCTGGCGCCGCGTGCCGTCGCGCGCCGCGCGCTGCCCGCCTCGCCGTCCACCCAGTACAGTACCTGCGAGCCAGTCGGCGGGCTGCGCGTCGATGGGCGCGTCCTGGGAGAGCAGGCGCTGGCGCCGCGTGCCGTCGCGCGCCGCGCGCCACACGCTGCCCGCCTCGCCGTCCACCCAGTACAGTACCTGCGAGCCAGTCGGCGGGCTGCGCGTCGATGGGCGCGTCCTGGGAGAGCAGGCGCTGGCGCCGCGTGCCGTCGCGCGCCGCGCGCCACACGCTGCCCGCCTCGCCGTCCACCCAGTACAGTACCTGCGAGCCAGTCGGCGGGCTGCGCGTCGATGGGCGCGTCCTGGGAGAGCAGGCGCTGGCGCCGCGTGCCGTCGCGCGCCGCGCGCCACACGCTGCCCGCCTCGCCGTCCACCCAGTACAGTACCTGCGAGCCAGTCGGCGGGCTGCGCGTCGATGGGCGCGTCCTGGGAGAGCAGGCGCTGGCGCCGCGTGCCGTCGCGCGCCGCGCGCCACACGCTGCCCGCCTCGCCGTCCACCCAGTACAGTACCTGCGAGCCAGTCGGCGGGCTGCGCGTCGATGGGCGCGTCCTGGGAGAGCAGGCGCTGGCGCCGCGTGCCGTCGCGCGCCGCGCGCCACACGCTGCCCGCCTCGCCGTCCACCCAGTACAGTACCTGCGAGCCAGTCGGCGGGCTGCGCGTCGATGGGCGCGTCCTGGGAGAGCAGGCGCTGGCGCCGCGTGCCGTCGCGCGCCGCGCGCCACACGCTGCCCGCCTCGCCGTCCACCCAGTACAGTACCTGCGAGCCAGTCGGCGGGCTGCGCGTCGATGGGCGCGTCCTGGGAGAGCAGGCGCTGGCGCCGCGTGCCGTCGCGCGCCGCGCGCCACACGCTGCCCGCCTCGCCGTCCACCCAGTACAGTACCTGCGAGCCAGTCGGCGGGCTGCGCGTCGATGGGCGCGTCCTGGGAGAGCAGGCGCTGGCGCCGCGTGCCGTCGCGCGCCGCGCGCCACACGCTGCCCGCCTCGCCGTCCACCCAGTACAGTACCTGCGAGCCAGTCGGCGGGCTGCGCGTCGATGGGCGCGTCCTGGGAGAGCAGGCGCTGGCGCCGCGTGCCGTCGCGCGCCGCGCGCCACACGCTGCCCGCCTCGCCGTCCACCCAGTACAGTACCTGCGAGCCAGTCGGCGGGCTGCGCGTCGATGGGCGCGTCCTGGGAGAGCAGGCGCTGGCGCCGCGTGCCGTCGCGCGCCGCGCGCCACACGCTGCCCGCCTCGCCGTCCACCCAGTACAGTACCTGCGAGCCAGTCGGCGGGCTGCGCGTCGATGGGCGCGTCCTGGGAGAGCAGGCGCTGGCGCCGCGTGCCGTCGCGCGCCGCGCGCCACACGCTGCCCGCCTCGCCGTCCACCCAGTACAGTACCTGCGAGCCAGTCGGCGGGCTGCGCGTCGATGGGCGCGTCCTGGGAGAGCAGGCGCTGGCGCCGCGTGCCGTCGCGCGCCGCGCGCCACACGCTGCCCGCCTCGCCGTCCACCCAGTACAGTACCTGCGAGCCAGTCGGCGGGCTGCGCGTCGATGGGCGCGTCCTGGGAGAGCAGGCGCTGGCGCCGCGTGCCGTCGCGCGCCGCGCGCCACACGCTGCCCGCCTCGCCGTCCACCCAGTACAGTACCTGCGAGCCAGTCGGCGGGCTGCGCGTCGATGGGCGCGTCCTGGGAGAGCAGGCGCTGGCGCCGCGTGCCGTCGCGCGCCGCGCGCCACACGCTGCCCGCCTCGCCGTCCACCCAGTACAGTACCTGCGAGCCAGTCGGCGGGCTGCGCGTCGATGGGCGCGTCCTGGGAGAGCAGGCGCTGGCGCCGCGTGCCGTCGCGCGCCGCGCGCCACACGCTGCCCGCCTCGCCGTCCACCCAGTACAGTACCTGCGAGCCAGTCGGCGGGCTGCGCGTCGATGGGCGCGTCCTGGGAGAGCAGGCGCTGGCGCCGCGTGCCGTCGCGCGCCGCGCGCCACACGCTGCCCGCCTCGCCGTCCACCCAGTACAGCCAGCCGCCCGCGCCGTCTGCAACACACGCCACTCATCAGCCACGCCTTTGCTAGTGCAAAGCCCGCCACGATCCTGTGGTAGTCCGGTCCATCGTTCGCCTTTAAGTAGGTTGTCCCAGACGAGACGACCGTCATTTCTATATCCGTCTCGATGATATGCAACTTACCGATGTGACAGTGGATCATATGCCCGATCTAAGTGGTCACTCCTTCGTATCGTGTAAATGTCGCATCAAAATACAAAAACCTTCACCTGAATGGATTCTTTATCGGCCATTGAAGGATATAGATCTAGAATCGTTTCTTGCTGATCGTACCAATACAAACTGGGATCATTTTATTCGTATTGATGTTAATATAATGGTAAATCATTTAGGATCTAATATAATCAAATCATTTGAAAACATGCACCTACTAAAACAGTTCTTGCCAGAAATCAATCTTATCCGTGGATTACTTACAACGACAGAGAGATCATGAAGACACGTGATAAAACCTACACACGTAGTCGTTTATCTAATGTTGACTCTCATATAAAATTTTATAAAGATATGAGTCATATCGTTAACGACGCGCTACATACCGAAAAACAATCTTACTTTAACTGCAAAATCAATCAGAACCTAAATAGTCTACTATGGAATAATGTTAAGCAAAATGTAGCAAATTTTAAAAACAAATCTTTAGACATCCCTTCTCACCTTCTAGACAATAAATAAACATTTTATGACACTGCCGTGTGATAATCATTCCTTTTATTTTATTTATTTGTTTGACACACCAACAATAGATACATTAAACATATAAAAAGTAAACACATATAGAATTAAAAATTAAATGCGCCGTCACTGACAGGCGTGTACAGCGTTATTAATAAAATTGCAAGCAAATGTACCTACATATTTAAGATGTAGGTACCTACTTAACTGCTAAAACAATATAAAAGGTTAAGAAAACACAAAAAATAAAACATAATTTATCAGCTACCTAGGACGCGATAGTAAGAGAGAAATGAAACGACGAGCCTCAACTTTAAAAGCTGGTAGGCTGAGCCTAAAAATGTCAAGATCATATTGATGTTGTACAAGGAGTTGTAACTCTTAATCAAACGATTGAGACATGAATGTAAGCCCAAGTTCGTCTTGTGAGTCCAAGGTCTAAATATAAAGTTGCGCCGAAGAACAATTAGTGGTATGGATCCCAGTATATCAGGCACGTTAAACTGACCATTTATTATTTTATATAAATTTGTAAGGTCTAGTAAAATCCTTCGTGATTGTAGCGAGTCGATGTTGAAAGACAGTTTGGCAGGCATTTTGTTAAGATAAATGTACATTTAATAGAAATAAATAAATAAATAATAAATAAACGAGTTAGACGATCTGGGTACGATAGTTGCCTAGGAACAATTCTAGATTTAAATGCAAGGTATCGAGTAAATTTGCGCTGGATACTCTCTATGCGGTCAATATGTACTTGGTAGGTAGGATTCCAGATTGACGAGGCATATTCTAAGTTGCTTCGCACTAGGGCGTCGTATAAGTCTGAGTGATTTGAGCCTTTTGAAATCTTTTCCATTACGTTTTATAAACCCTAGCATTTGGTAGCCTTGGTAATGACGACGTCAAAGTGATTTATGAAAGAAAGCTTCCCGTCAATTGTGACACTTAGGTCGCGGATGCTTTGAACTTGCTCCAGGGGGATCCCTTCTATTTTATAGACAGACTGTAAGGGCCTAGTTTAGAGTCCCTTGCATGTAGAGGATATTGTTGTAGTAGTTGTAGAAAGTTCTTATAGCGCCACACTTTATATGTTACACTATTAAGTTTTAGCCAGGTTGTTGAGCACGTAAACACAAGAATCACACGTTAAAGTTAGTTAAATTTAATAAAGTTTAGTTAAATTACAAGGTTAAGGTGGCAAATCTTTCCTTGTATTGTCACTCTTGCGGTGGTAGATCACGTACTGAAGTATAAAATTTATAATCTAAGTAAAGTAATTGCAGCGCGTGCGACATAGAGTACCTAAATCGCCGCGTGCGCAAAAATGCCAATGTATGGTGAAACCGTACATGTTGGCAACCCCAAAAGAAAGTAAACTAAAGTTAATTAAAAATAAAAGTAAAATGACTATCAAGAGAAGATCTGCCAGTACAAAGCAAATAAACATTAATCGAAAGTAAACGCGATGTTGTCTTTTGCCTCGGTAGGCGTTTGTTTCCGCGCGACCCGCGCTCGCGCCGTCGCCGTCGCTGCTGCGTGGCCGGGTGCTGACTGCGCTGCCCTCTCTTGAGTGGGGCGTTGTTGAAGCTCTGTGTCTTCATTGTGTGGCTCTCTCTTGCTTCTAGAGCAGTTATGAAGTAGGCATTTTTGACCACCCAGATGATAGTGATGATGATGGCGAATGCGAGTAGAGTGTAGCATATCGCGTATTGATGTATGTCATGGGTAGAAATCGTTTCGGGGAGGATCTCTCTTTCCTTTTGGAACAGTAGTCGTCTGTCGATGTCTTGGTTTTCCTCCGTTTGTTGTTGTATTTCCCATGGTATATTATGGTAGGTCAGGTTTACGATGTTGTTCACTGTAGAGTTCAGCAGTGGGATGTTGAAGTTAGCCTCCATCTTCATGTTGGTGTTGTACTCGTTGCGTGAGTAGATGCTGAAGTCGTTGGATTGTAACAAGCATCCTTGCTTCAGAGTTACAATGCTAGACGATGTCATAGCATATGTTGTGACGTCATTGTCGCACACAGTGCGCAGCGTGCAAGCTCCGCAACAAACAGCCAGCCAGCTGTTAGGCGAATGTAACTCGACCCATACGTCACTGCATGACGTTTTTCTAACCTCACAGGGAGTGGTTGAACTGTGACTAAGTAGTTTCGCCTCGCAAGGGGCGTTCTTGCTCTCTAAGCTAAATATCGGCATGTTTTTGTTACATATTAAATGGTCTTGTTTTATAACAGTGCACAGTTTTATCTCCTTTTCAGATGGTGAGATGTAGGAGTTTTTCTTAAAGTTTACAGCAACGTACTGTGACTTTAACTGTATGATAGTAAATTCTGTCTCATTCCTCACAGGTATTGGAGTAATTTTGTAGAGCAGAAAATCTTCATCTGATGTAAGTGGGATGTGGACTTCGAATAAAAAGTAGTTGGATGTTACCCGAGCTTTCACATAAAGTAGCTTGTAGATGTCTTTTATGTCTTCTTTGACATTTTCTAATGGCAATGACAGTCTTTTTGGTAGGCTTCTAGATATACCATGTAACTGTTCCACCAAGTTCACAGGCGTCAGTAAATGCACATCCATGTGTCCTTTGTATACATTGGTTAGTGAATCAAAAAGCAATTCTTGCATTTCTCTCAAGTTTTTGAGTAGTAGGTAAGTAGCCAGAGATGCTGAATTGAAGTAGCTAGTTGCCATGAGAATTTCCATAGTAGACTCAACTTTAGCTAGGTTGAAGTCAGTTTCCTTCATAAAGTTGTCGACCATGTTGAGTTGTTGATTAATGTTATCTTCAGTTTTCTTTAGCACCTTGTTCTCCAGCTCCACAATAGAAGTTTGGTTCTTCATCAGGCCAAGTAGGTAGTTCTCGTTCTTCTGAATAGCTTCTATGTCTTGATGGTATTTGTCGGCGAACTCTTGGTCAAGGACACCGAACAGGCTGTTCGCGATGGAGCCGATTCCGTTGATCAATCCTCTCTTCTTGCGATTGCCCAAGTGTTTGTGAGGGGCCAGTAAGATGCCGTTGTAGTGATGTAAAAGTTCCATTTCATGAGCTAGTTGTCCAAGTGTTGTCTCACAATATCTTGGGTCAGTCCTATGACAAAAATCAGTAAGGTTGTGAAGATAGTTGTCGACACGTTGTAACCCATTCCAATAGTTAAGTTATAGTACATAAGTAGTGTCCACTCGTCATGTATCGTTTGCATCGTGCCGAGCGCTTCATAATAACCCGGCCTGTCAGGCTCGAGGCTTGTAATATGAGCGCTTGAGCGCGTGCCACTGTCGGCGCTATGTACTAATGTAAACATTGATAAGAACGTTATTATTAATGTTGTAATTGTTTTCTTGGCGGTTCTTTTCATTTTAGGAAGGGTTGGTGCATCTTCTTTTAATTCCCTTGCTTTTGTGGAGTTTCCGTTTCTAGGGGGAGTAAATACAAAATCATAGGATTTTTCATCTCGAATGGTAACGTAGAGTTGTTTAGGCGACCGCCAACTCGAATGATGCCGTTTTCATCCAGATACGGGTTAAGTTTGTATATCGGACCTTTGTTAGACACCGTTTCCTTTTTCAAAAGTAGTTTGTATTCTTGTTCGAATTCCATGCGTTGTGTAAATTTTATTATTAATTCACTCGCTGCAGTCAGTTCATTAGTAGTTAGGTAGTCTGAATCGCATTTCACGCGATTTAGTACGTTTGTACTGAAACGTCGTATCCATGCCGTCACACGTGTTACATGGGACAATGAACTGCTTTTGTTAATAAGTTCAGTTATAAAATGTGTCTCATGAATTTGTGTTAGGGCTGTCAGCGTCGGCTTGAGTCCAGAGCTCGTAGTGTGGAGACACGTGGTTTTCGGGACCTTCTCTTTCTCCGAAGTCTGTAAAAATTCAGGTCCTTTCCACCAAAGGTTGAAGTGGAGTAGTTTAGTAGGATACATTCCTCGTGACGCGCAGTCTGCTGGGTTGAGTTCCGACTTCACGTAGTGCCAGTTTTCAGAAGGGATGACCTGTTTGATCTTGCTAACCCTGTTGGCAACGTATCTCTTCCATCTAGATATGTCACCTTGCAGCCACAACGCAATCACAACTTGGGAATCGCTCCAAGCTTGAATAGTTAAGTTGTGCCCTTTGAAGGCTTCTAGGGCCTTTTCTGCTAATTGTGACAGTAGAAGGGCGCCGCAGAGTTCCAACCGAGGTAGGGTGATTTTCTGCGCGAGCGGGGCAACCCTGGTCTTAGCGGCCAGTAGACTTATTGTAGGTAAGCCTTCGTTATAAACACGACTGTAGATGACGCACGAGTAGGCTTTTTCGCTGGCGTCGCAGAAACATAATAGTTCGATGTTCCCTTGCGTCACGCCCAGCCATCTGTTTAGTTTAATGTTTTTTATTTCCTGAAGTTCGTTTTTAAGTTTTAACCATTCTTGTTGTATCTCGGTCGGTAAAGATTCATCCCAAGCAAGTTTACTTGTCCAGACTCTCTGAAATAGTAGTTTAGCGGTCACAGTTATTGGCGCTAACCATCCCAGTGGGTCATATAGTTTAGAGATCTCAGATAGAAGGTGGCGTTTAGTTAGTTGTTGCCGAGTTGTTTCTTCTAAGTCCCAGAAGAACGTGAATGTGTCGTTTGCGGTGTTCCAACCGAGTCCGAGGGTCTTTTTAGTGTCTTCGTGTTTGAAGTCGAATATTTGTTCCGTTGCAATTTGATCTTTACTTAAGTTTCGTAGTAAAGCAGGATCGTTGGCCGACCATTTCCGTAAGTTCATGCCGCCGCCTTTTAGTAAGTTAATAAGCGACGACTGTAGTTGTTGAGCTTCGGAGATAGTATTATGACCGCTGATTAAATCGTCAACATAGAACTCGTTTTGTAGTGTTTGAGCAGCATCTGGATACTTGTGTTCGTCATCTATGGCGAGCTGATTCAAAGTTCTCATGGCGAGCCATGGCGCACTTTTTGTTCCGTAAGTCACGGTACATAAGACAAAATTTCTCAGTTTCTCTAAGGGCGAGTTTCGCCAGACAATTTTCTGTAGATGTTGTTGTTCATCTGAGATCCATATGCAGCGATACATTTTTTCTATGTCCGCAGTGAAGGCGTATTTGTATAATCGCCATTTCAGGATAAGAGATTGAATGTCATTTTGCATGTTAGGGCCCTTTTCTTGCACATGATTGAGGCTAAAGCCACTTGTTGTTTTTTGAGAGGCGTTGAATACAACTCTTAATTTTGTAGTTGATGAATGCTCCCTTAGTACACCGTGATGGGGTAGGTAACATTCTGGTTTTGGTGTTAGTGAAGGCACAGGGGCCATATGTTTGAGGTTTGAGTACTCTTTTACGAAGTCTCTGTACATAAGAGCGAGTTTCGTATTCCTTTCGAGACGTTTTTCGAGTTGTATGAATTGTGAGATGGCAATAGATCGGGAATTTCCTATCTTTTTTTCGTAGTTAGGAACGAAAGGATTTTTGTCGATATATTTTCCATCTGAGGCTCGTTGTACTGTTTTGGTGTAGTGCGCCTCGCACTGGTCGTCCTTAGAAATGTCCTTGTTGTCCTGAATGATGTCCTCGTGCTCCCAGAACTTGCTAATGCTGTTGAGGTCGACTAGAACGGCGTGGCAGTTGAAAGTTTGCGTTTTACCACACAGAATCCAGCCCAGGTGTGTTTGTTGTGCAGCAGGTTCTTGTTGGCTTCCCTTCAGGACTCCTTCAAGGATAACATTCGAGTATATGTCGGCTCCAAGTAGTAGATCGACAGGACGTGATTTAGTGAAGTCAGGATCAGCGAGCTTTAAGTTTTCTATGTGTGGCCAGTTAGGCTTTTTAAAAGTTGAGTTAGGTAAGTTATTGGTGAGTTTTTTCAATATTAACGCTTGAGTTTCAAACGTGTAGTCGGAATGTATCGACTTGCAGTTAAGTTGTAGACGTCCCTTGCAGTCTCCTGACAGCGCCCCGACTCCCGATATGGAGGCGTTCATCCGTTTTCTAGGCAGTCGAAGTAGTTGAGCCGCTTGTTCAGTAATCAAGTTCACTTGTGAACCTTGATCCAGGAGGGCCCGAAGTGTGACGTAGGTTCCGCTTGCAGATTTTATCTGAAGTTGAACTGTAGTTAAAAGTATTTCCAAGTCATTTGTAGCGAGATGATTGGAGCTCTGTTGAGTTGATGATGATGATGTTGCTACAGCCTTATTAATATGTAACAAGGTATGATGTTTCCTTTTGCATTCTTTGCAGGTTTTTGCTGACGTGCATTCAGCGTCGCCGTGGCTGTATAAACAGTTTTTACATAAATGCAATTTCGAAACAATATTAGTTCGTTCAGTTTTGTCCATTTCAATGAACTTTGGACATTGCATCAGCACATGCCTTCCTTCACAGAGCGGGCATTGTCCGAATGAAGTATGTAAAGTTTTTGTTTGTTGGTATTTTTTAGGTTCGTTATTATGTTTGTTACTGGGATGTTTGCTGTAAGATGATTTTTCTGATGCAGATGATTGTTTCGGCATTTCCTTTTTTGCATTTTTCATGCCTTCGTAGGCCATGAATTTGCCTTCCAAGAAGAAAATAAATTGATCTAGATGGGGTAGTACTCTATGATCTTGTTGTTCTTTCATGTAGTCGGTGTAAGTAGTGACGTCTAGTTTTTGTGACATTAGATGCACGATGAGTGGGCCCCAAGTAGTTGTATTCAATCCGATGTTCGTTAATCCGTTCATACATTCCATGATGACGTCATGCAGCTTCTTCAGAGACTGGCTATCAGGTTGGCTGATAACCGGCGAGTTAAGCATGGTGTTGACGAAAGAGGTAAACTGGAGACGCTGGTTATCGTAGCGTTGAGATAGTATTTCCCAGCACGAGTTATAGTTCTCAGCACTGATGCTGAGATGTTGTACCAGTCGCTCCGCCTCTCCGCGTAGTCTTGTCTTGAGATGTTGCATTTTTTGAGCCTTGTTTATCATCGGATTGTTGTGAATGGTTTCCAAGAAGAGATCTTTAAAAGAAATCCACTTTGTGTAGTTTCCGGAAAACTCAGGAACCTCAATTTTAGGCGCTGATTGTTGATAGTGAACCGTCGACCAAATTTTGGCGTTAATGTTTCTTTTTAGTTCGTCGTACTTGCCCTCTATCGACACAAACATGTCGTACTAAGTGAAGTCGGAGCCCTTGAGTACAGCCTCCAACTCCCAGTGATGTTTGTCGATGACGTCCCACTTCGACTTCAAAATGGAAAGGTGATCTTCCAGCTCCCATTTCTCCGTCACAGTTTTTAAGTCTACTTTAGACATGGCACGGTCAAGAGCCTTAAAGTTACACTCTTGCCGCGTAAGTAGTGTTTTTAGATTTTCATCTATATTTTCATCTATGGTACCACCCAGATCAAATGACACCGTGGTGCGCTCGCGTAGTTTTAGTAACAAACCGTCTATATCTTTCTTAGTATTAATATACATCTGCATTGTTTTAGTAAAAACGTCTTCGGTGAAGTATTCATGCGTCTTTTCTTCGATAGTTTCGATTAGAGTCGCATGACGTCTCTCAAAGTCCCGCCATTGTTGTTCGAGGGTCTTGAGACGTTTAGTTAAGTAATCTTCCGTTTTTCTCGACTTACTATCTTTCGCGTAGTTCGAACATAAAGACTTGATGTTGTTGAAGCATTCTTCTTGTATTTTCAATATCTCCATGTTGACGAAAAGGCTCGTAGCGTCAGTTAAGTTTAAAGAAGACAAGTTAAGTTAGTAGCTAGGTACTTTGTACAGTACCTAAAGTATTTTTTAGCCCTGACACGTAGTTGACGGTGGCAGAGATAAGTAGGTAGGTTAAGTTAGCTTCTAGCTCTGACACGTAGTTGACGGTGGCAGAGATAAGTAGGTAGTTTAAGTTAGCTTCTAGCTCTGGCACGTAGTTGACGGTGGCAGAGGCGAGCAGCGCTGGTTCACGACGCGAAGGCGACAGAGTTTCCGTAGTCTTCTAGTCGTTGTAGGTATCTAGCTTTTTGTACCAAAATGACAACATGTGCGCCTTCTCAATCTGACTGGTGATTCCCGCTGGTGGGAGGCCAATCAAACCGATTCGCTGTTGCCAAAAAATACAAAAAGCACAAATACCTTGTCTTCTCGTAGGATCAAAATGTTTCCAAAAAGAGAAGAGAAGCTCGAAGGACCAAAATGTAAGGGCCTAGTTTAGAGTCCCTTGCATGTAGAGGATATTGTTGTAGTAGTTGTAGAAAGTTCTTATAGCGCCACACTTTATATGTTACATTAAGTTTTAGCCAGGTTGTTGAGCACGTAAACACAAGAATCACACGTTAAAGTTAGTTAAATTTAATAAAGTTTAGTTAAATTACAAGGTTAAGGTGGCAAATCTTTCCTTGTATTGTCACTCTTGCGGTGGTAGATCACGTACTGAAGTATAAAATTTATAATCTAAGTAAAGTAATTGCAGCGCGTGCGACATAGAGTACCTAAATCGCCGCGTGCGCAAAAATGCCAATGTATGGTGAAACCGTACACAGACGGTATGATTTGTTTGTTACGGGTCAGTTTTATATGGTAACATTCAGTGGCGTTAAGAGTCATATTGTTTTGCACCATTCACTAACCGCGATCAGATCTTCCTGGAGCCTGTTTGCATCGCCCATAGTAGATATTTCTTTGTATAGTTTTAGATCATCCGCAAAGAGAGAGGCCTTACTATGTTTGATAACTAGAGGTAAGTCATTAACAAATATAAGGAATAATAAGGGTCCAAGGTGAGAGCCTTGTGGAACCCCAGAAGATGCAATAAAAGAATTTGACGAAAAACCTCTAACCACAACTGTTTGGATGCTATCTGTGAGGTAGGACCAGAACCAGCTGAGTATTGGGTCGTAGATTTCGCATAGTAAAAGTTTATTTATGAGCAACTTGTGGTCAACCTTGTCGAATGCACTGCTGAAGTCAGTGTAGAGTGCGTCGACTTGAATTCGGCTATCAACCGCACGTGTTGAGTCGTTTATAAATGAGAGGAGATTTGTCACCGTGGATTTCCCTCTCGAGAACACGTGTTGCTCGTTGCCTATAAAATGTTTAGTGTGCTAGTTAAGTGAGGAATATACTATGCTTTCAGATTTTTGAAAAAGTTGTAAGGATAGATATAGGACGGAAGTTCTTTATGTCATTTTGGACCCCTTTCTTGAAGACTAACGTATTGGCTTCTTTCCACGCCGACGGAAATACAGATGACCTTATCGAGTAGTTAAATATTAATTTGAGAGGTAGGGCAAGATATATGGCGGTTTTTTTTTAATAAAGAAAGCAGGAATTTCGTCTGGACCTGAACCTTTTTTGTCGTCTAATTTACGGTATACTCTAGTAAGACAGTGCTGCGATCCGGGCAGAACTATGTTATTTTGGGGGATGACTTTACTCGAAGTGGAATATGTTGATGAGAAGTATTTTGCGAATGCGTTAGCTATCGAGGGACCCGTATCGAAACTTTCATTTCCCAAGATCATTTCCGAAGGAATTGCAGATGAGGTATTTTTTTTTACTTTTTATATAGGACCAGAATACCTGCGGGTTCGTTTCTAGGGAAGCGTATTTATTAGATATAGTTTAGGGCGCTCCACATTCTCAAGAGAATCTCGCGAGAACGCGAGAAACATGCGAGAAACGTGAATGTGGAAGCGATTCGCGTATTCTTCTCAAGTTCTCGCGTTGTTCTCAGGCTTTTCTCCACTTTTTGTCGGTTTTTTGGCGCGAGACAAAGGAGCGCGAGAACGTGAGAACAGGCGAGAACGTGTATTGACTCCACACTCGCATGTTTCTCAGTAGCGCGCGAGCCGCCGACTTGAACGGTTGTATATTGTGTACCGCGTGGCGTCAATATGAGCTTTTGCGCCACTTCTTTTTAATAACTTTTTTCTCTTTAGCATACGCATATTAGCCGTGGGGTGCCGGCAGTAGAATGTTACCCCTCCTCTCCTACCCGTGGATGCAGTAAGAGCCTGCTAAGAGACACCTCCGGTAGATGCCCATCTACCGGAAGCAGCGTCTTTCCGTATACCAACATCCTGTACTGCGCTCACCAACCCGCCTGCCAAGCGTGGTGAGTATGGCAACTACCCCTCATGGAGATCCATGAGGGAGGCCTTAGTTCAGTAGTGGACGTTTTACGGCTGAAATGATGATGATGATACGCATAATTATTATATGCGAATGCGCATAACAATAAACTTGTCGCAGCGGTTACTTCTGCGTCCATCGTCATCGAGCGCGAGAACTGTAGTGAGAACTATTTGAGAACTTTGTGAGAGTGTGTACCCAAAGAAGTTCTCGCTACAGTTCTCGCTGAGAATCTCCGGAGATTCTCGCGTGAATGTCTCGTGAGAATGTGGAGCGCCCTTTATACATTACAGATAATTAATGTATGATGCGTAGCAAGAACGTGTAACCTTGGAAGCTCTGGCCTTGATCAAAGAACGTTCATATTCATCACGGGGGTTCCTCAAATCTTTTAAGTCTATTTCTGATTTTTTGTTTGCCTTATAAAATGTGAATCAAGGATTTGGAAAACCATGAAGGATATTTAGTTGCGTAGCTTTTAATCTGAGGAATATGCTTACCAATAATATAGTTTAATTTGCTATACAAGATTGAGACCATCAAATCAACATGACGACAAGGCTCAAATTCTAATTCCCAATCCACTCGTTCAAGTTCCCTATTGACCTTGTTATAGTCACCTTTTCTAAATTTATAAGCTGAGACAGGTGCGTTCCTTAGAATCGGGCCGCTTGTGAAACTGACATCTACTTCAATGGGAATATGATTTGTGTCAACTTTACATAGTGGATAGAGCGATCTAGACCCAGATAATCCAGTAAAGGTACTAAGGACCATGTCTAGAATCCTGTCCTTGGAACTGTTGGGGACATGATTGATTTTAATTAAGTTGTTTAAGTACATAAAATCAATTAAGGAATATTCAAGTTTGCTTTGAAAATGGTTGGGGACCATATCAGAGGTATTATTTTTATTTTGCGTTTACTCAATAAATGGTAAGTTGAAGTCTCCTATTACTAAAGTTGTATCAATGTTTTTTTTTGATTGATTTGTATTCGTAATAGGGTTCCATTACTATGTATTACTTTCTGTTTGCTTTGATTTGTTTTACATCTTTTTGTATCTATTTTTGTAGACATTTATTCAGTTCACAAAAACAGCACAGACATAATACATTACATAACACATTTAACTTAGTTTATAACAGTAGGTAGGAACATAAAAGAGTATTAATTGGTAAAAAATAAAACAACAAAAAAATAAAAACAAAAAACATGAAACAAATTATGAAAAAAGACAGATTATAGAAAACTTATTAATTACATTATTGAACCAATACTATTATATTATACACTAACTAAGGGTACTACTGGCTGGTCTGCGCTGATAATGTGCACTACAAAGGAGGCAGCCTCAGCTTGTGTTGCTCCGCTCCTGGAATAGGAATGGAGCAACGCTGGTTTTCAGTCTGCTCCTATTTACCATTATAGTAGCAATTTCGGTGTGTTGTACCTAAACTGGCCTACAGTCGAAACTCGTCAATTCTATGTTGTATCATAATCTATATTTATTTGTTGTATCATAATTTATATCTATACGTGAAAACCTTTAATTAGCCTCCTATTTTTAACTATGTTACTTTTCATATATATCGTGCTGTTGGTTTTCCTTTAAAATAAATAAATGTTAGTAGCTAAAACATCATGAACATTGTATAAGAATTTATCTAGAATAGAAAGCGTAATGGGTGGAGAAAGGTAAACAGCACAGATATTTACTTTTTGCGTTACTCCTTTCGTGCATATAGTTATTGAAACCCATATGTCATCTTGGTTACTCTCCCATTTTTGAATTCGAGTTGAAGGGACGGATTTCGATACTGCTATGAGCACCCCACCTCCCTCACGGCCACGTAGGTATGTACTGCCGCGATCTCTTCTATAGATGTTGTAGTTAGAGTTCAGTATTTCGGTATCAAGGATGTTGTCGTTTAACCAGGTCTCGGTAGCTATTATGATGTCATGACTGTTACACAAACTGTTTAGGCTAATATCTCTCAATTTTGTCCTCATACCGCGAAAGTTTTGGTAGTATAGGGTTACTCCTGAGGTACCGATTGAGCCCGATGTTACAGTAACATTAGACTATCGTGACCGAGTATTCTCTTGGCCGGCGCAGTATCATCCTTACGAAAGAAGATGCAACCACTGCGGATCCAAACGTAGCGGAATCCTCTTTCGCGAGCAATTTTTCTCGTCTCAGCATGAAGCTTTTTGTAAAAGGGAGACAGATGCTCAGCCACGTAAACCTCTGTCCTGACACCTCCATAACCCAACTTGTGTGTGTTGAGTTTGTCGGTCTGGTTCGACTTGTTGTGCTTAGCTACAGCAGCAAGTATAATATCACGTTGTCTGGGGTTCGCAAACTTCACAACAACCGAGCGAGGTTTAGAACTACTGGCGTCCATCTTACGAACCCTGGTGCACATCTGGATGTCATTTTCCTGGAGCGGACAGGCAGTCGCCTTGAATATTTGGGTCACCACGTTGACAATATTTTCCGATTTATTTTCGGGGAGACCAGTTATTTCAATATTGTTCTCACGTCTGTGCTGTTCTACGTGTGACTCTCCAAATAAAAAAAAATGCAGTGCAACTAGGTCAAGGAGAGAGATCAATAATAGAGCTCTTCTCCAAGAAGATTTGAATCGTCTTGATTCTTTCTGCCTTGATAATAAGCTTGACCTTAATGCAGCTAAATGTAATGTCATAACATTTACCCGAAAAACAAATATTGTTATATCCGACTATTTTTTAAAAGGTCAATTACTGCAAAGGGTAGATGAAGTCAGAGATCTTGGAGTGATCATGGATCATAAGCTAATTTTTGACTCACATATAACATCCATAGTCAAAAAAGCGTCTAGGGCATTAGGATTTATAATGCGTTCTTCGAAAAACTTTAGTAATATTAAAACTATAAAAATTTTGTATTGCACCTATGTAAGATGCCATCTAGAATATGCTTCTCAGGTATGGAACCCATCTTATCAAATTTATATAGACAGAATAGAACGAATTCAAAGAAAGTTCCTACGTTTTCTTAATTTTAAATTGAAGAAATATGAATCTGACTATCAACTTAACTGTGCCAAACAACATCTCATCCCTTTAGCCTTACGAAGGAATATTAGCGATATAGCTTACTTGTCCAAAATTATTACTTCTTCGATAGATTGTCCAGCTCTTCTTAGTAAAATAAATTTTAATGCACCAATGCGCACTTTAAGAAAAAATCAACTCTTTCATCTTCCCTCTGTTTCGACTAACTATCGCCAAAATTCTTTTATCTACCGTGCGAGTAAGCAGTTAAATTTGCTAAGTGACGAAAGTGACCTTGATGTTTTTCTCATTAGTAACCAATCTCTTAAAAATAAGCTAAATAATAACTTCTTTAATAAATATAAATATTGATATCACACACAATACAATATGTTATTAATTGTAAGATTAAAATAACTAATTTAATTCAACTTTACCCCATAACCCATTTTACCCCAACTTACTTTTATAGATAATTTTATTTGGCAACTTTAATACATTGTAACATTATTTATGAATGGATAGTGGTGATCGTGAGTGCTGTTGAACTAATCTGTTTTTTTTTGTTTTATATTTCGCTTTAGTTTGTTAGCAAGTAATATTATAATTCTATGTCTATGTCTTAACCGTTTCTAGCTGTGGAGACCTTTAAATGGCTTCATAAACTGTTATAACTTGGTACTATTTAAGAATTATTATGCCGATGGTCTTCCTAATATAAATAAATAAATAAATAAAAATAAAATAATAATAATAAAACTTTATTTCAGGCAACAAACTTAGTTTAGTACAAGATGTTATAATACTTAAACTACGGCCCATATAAATATATACCTTATAGACTAACATACATACAAATAAATCTTAATTACTAGACACTCGTTGGGAATGCGGCGACGAGTGACGCAGACACGGTGTCTCATTCCGTCGCTGCGCGGGATCGCGTCGCAGCCGTCCCGCGAATCGACGGAACTTGACGCCCTTCGGCCATAATTCCGAATTTAAAAAGGTCGATAGCTTTTCAGTCGGAACTCTCACCACAAATGAATTAAAACTCACATTATGGCGAGAATCCAACTTCTCGACCCTTAATTCGAATCCTGTCTTCTGGCGTAGATATTCTACCACCTCCATATATACATAGTGAACGCGAGACACGTAGAGCTGAGTGGTAGGTACCTCCGCTCGGAAATTACTGGATTCCAATGCAGTTCCGCACTGGTTCCGGTTAGTGGGCTTGCGGCGCTTACGCACCTCAGTGAATCCCTCCATATTACTGGGCTCCTTTGTTGGAGCCGGCTCTGGCGCAGCACTGCGAACTGGCTCACAGGGCCGTTTTTTCTTCCCTTTTTTTGTACAGCCCGCAAGCTGCGGGCGCGCAGCGGGTGCGGGGCAGCTCGTGGCTGCTACGGTGGCGTAGGGGCGCGGAGGGGAGGGCCACGCGTACGTGACGGCCCCCCGGATGGAGCGGTGGGGGGCGGGGCGGGGGAGCGCGGCACTGCGCTCGGTGACCACGCATCGAGTATTGCTGACTCGAACGACGACAAGCTCCTGTTGCCCGCTCCACGACACGTGTTGATATTCGAGGTAGCCTCCGGTGACCACAGTATCGAGGCTGCGACACGTAGGGATGCCACCTCGGAACGAAGTTCACCGATGATGACTTCGGACTCCTCCATCTTCAACTTCATAGCAGCCTGACTTGCCTTAAGGGATGTAATATCTTTCAGCAATCTGGTTACGTCGACGTGGTCAAATGTCACCGGGGGCAGTTTATGGAGCTCCCTGGCAACAAAATCCGGCACGTCATCTGGGTCTGTCTCCTTGAAAAGGCTGATGATGTCCTGGAGACTTCTCTCACCACCATCCCTTCGCCGTGAGGGCATCTGGGCCGTTTTGCCCAGCGTCTTGAAAAGTAGCGCCTTGCCACTGCAAACGTCCTCTTCCTTAAAATTGGATTTGCAGATCTGCAGGATGCTCACTTCGTCCATGGTGTCGATGGCGTTCTGGATGAACGCCAGAAGCTCATTAGCGATGAGCGTTTTTGTTGCCATCGCGATCGCGTGCAGCGGCCTAAACCGCGCGTTTCACGAATTTAATAATCCGATACTGTGCAACAAGATACGCGACCTTATTCGACCACGCATCGCGTCGCACTGTCAAGAATCAAGAATCAAGAATCAAAAAATACTTTATTCAGTGCGGCCGCATGGACCTTATTGACGCGTCACAAATTACAAAATAAAACAACACAAATAAATAGAATAAAGCACATAATTGAATCTGTTCACTTCAGATGACACGCGAGTTAGGAAAAGAAGTGAACAGAAGAACCTAACTCGGTCGTTATAGTCATCATTTAACAATTTTATTTTGTCTTATGTTACGTTTGACGGAGTTGGAGCAGATTCCGTCCCAAGTGGTTTTGTCCTCAATGGAAAGGGTTGCATCAGTTGGACCGACTCTTAAATCAGAAGAAGATGGTTTATTTGTATACCTGCTAGGTAGTCGATGGCGGCGGCCTGCTGCAGCTGCGGCAGCGGGGGCAGCAGGCGCGGGCTCTCCTCCGCCGCCCCCCCGGCGCCCCCACGCGCCTCCTCCACCCCCCCGGCGCCCCCGCGCGCCTCCGCCGCCCCCTCCGCGCCCGCGGGCAGCGCGAGCGCGCGCAGCTCCCAGCTCATCGAGTACACCACCAGCTCGTCGATTGCTGCAATAAACCACAGCGTGAGGAAATCATCCCCTTACACCACGCGCTGAACATCCTTTGAGAAACACTAAATGACAGTGGACTATGAATCACCTTTCTCCATCCATCCAGTACATGGACATGTAAAGTAAATGCTTTAGGCTTAGCATTGAGTACTCACGGTGGCAGGCGGCGCCCTGCCGGGTATGTCCGGCGGCGCACACGCACATGGAGTCGGAGGCCGACACGGGCAGGCACAGCTGCGAGCAGGCGGTGCGGCGCAGCGCGCAGGCGCCGCCCGCGCCCGCCGCACCCGCCGCGCCCGCCGCGCCGCCCGCGCCCGCCGCGCCCGCCGCGCCGTCGTACACCAGGAGAGAGATCACGCCCTCTGAGGAACACAATCAATATTTTATTAGCAGAATGTTAGATATGGGCGGAAAACTGTACAGAACAAAATGGTGCCTTCCATAGGAGACCAAAACACTTCGGAATTTTGGGCCGTAGAAGTAAGTAGCTAAGGGCAGACGTGTCAGCTGTAGAGGCGGTACTGACCGGTGTCGTTCCTGTAGAGAGTGTCGCAGTGGTCCGGGTCGGCGCAGGCGCGCAGCGTGGCGTCGCTGCCGTCCGCCCACAGCACGCGCACACAGTAAGTAGCTAAGGGCAGACGTGTCAGCTGTAGAGGCGGTACTGACCGGTGTCGTTCCTGTAGAGAGTGTCGCAGTGGTCCGGGTCGGCGCAGGCGCGCAGCGTGGCGTCGCTGCCGTCCGCCCACAGCACGCGCACACAGTAAGTAGCTAAGGGCAGACGTGTCAGCTGTAGAGGCGGTACTGACCGGTGTCGTTCCTGTAGAGAGTGTCGCAGTGGTCCGGGTCGGCGCAGGCGCGCAGCGTGGCGTCGCTGCCGTCCGCCCACAGCACGCGCACACAGTAAGTAGCTAAGGGCAGACGTGTCAGCTGTAGAGGCGGTACTGACCGGTGTCGTTCCTGTAGAGAGTGTCGCAGTGGTCCGGGTCGGCGCAGGCGCGCAGCGTGGCGTCGCTGCCGTCCGCCCACAGCACGCGCACACAGTAAGTAGCTAAGGGCAGACGTGTCAGCTGTAGAGGCGGTACTGACCGGTGTCGTTCCTGTAGAGAGTGTCGCAGTGGTCCGGGTCGGCGCAGGCGCGCAGCGTGGCGTCGCTGCCGTCCGCCCACAGCACGCGCACACAGTAAGTAGCTAAGGGCAGACGTGTCAGCTGTAGAGGCGGTACTGACCGGTGTCGTTCCTGTAGAGAGTGTCGCAGTGGTCCGGGTCGGCGCAGGCGCGCAGCGTGGCGTCGCTGCCGTCCGCCCACAGCACGCGCACACAGTAAGTAGCTAAGGGCAGACGTGTCAGCTGTAGAGGCGGTACTGACCGGTGTCGTTCCTGTAGAGAGTGTCGCAGTGGTCCGGGTCGGCGCAGGCGCGCAGCGTGGCGTCGCTGCCGTCCGCCCACAGCACGCGCACACAGTAAGTAGCTAAGGGCAGACGTGTCAGCTGTAGAGGCGGTACTGACCGGTGTCGTTCCTGTAGAGAGTGTCGCAGTGGTCCGGGTCGGCGCAGGCGCGCAGCGTGGCGTCGCTGCCGTCCGCCCACAGCACGCGCACACAGTAAGTAGCTAAGGGCAGACGTGTCAGCTGTAGAGGCGGTACTGACCGGTGTCGTTCCTGTAGAGAGTGTCGCAGTGGTCCGGGTCGGCGCAGGCGCGCAGCGTGGCGTCGCTGCCGTCCGCCCACAGCACGCGCACACAGTAAGTAGCTAAGGGCAGACGTGTCAGCTGTAGAGGCGGTACTGACCGGTGTCGTTCCTGTAGAGAGTGTCGCAGTGGTCCGGGTCGGCGCAGGCGCGCAGCGTGGCGTCGCTGCCGTCCGCCCACAGCACGCGCACACAGTAAGTAGCTAAGGGCAGACGTGTCAGCTGTAGAGGCGGTACTGACCGGTGTCGTTCCTGTAGAGAGTGTCGCAGTGGTCCGGGTCGGCGCAGGCGCGCAGCGTGGCGTCGCTGCCGTCCGCCCACAGCACGCGCACACAGTAAGTAGCTAAGGGCAGACGTGTCAGCTGTAGAGGCGGTACTGACCGGTGTCGTTCCTGTAGAGAGTGTCGCAGTGGTCCGGGTCGGCGCAGGCGCGCAGCGTGGCGTCGCTGCCGTCCGCCCACAGCACGCGCACACAGTAAGTAGCTAAGGGCAGACGTGTCAGCTGTAGAGGCGGTACTGACCGGTGTCGTTCCTGTAGAGAGTGTCGCAGTGGTCCGGGTCGGCGCAGGCGCGCAGCGTGGCGTCGCTGCCGTCCGCCCACAGCACGCGCACACAGTAAGTAGCTAAGGGCAGACGTGTCAGCTGTAGAGGCGGTACTGACCGGTGTCGTTCCTGTAGAGAGTGTCGCAGTGGTCCGGGTCGGCGCAGGCGCGCAGCGTGGCGTCGCTGCCGTCCGCCCACAGCACGCGCACACAGTAAGTAGCTAAGGGCAGACGTGTCAGCTGTAGAGGCGGTACTGACCGGTGTCGTTCCTGTAGAGAGTGTCGCAGTGGTCCGGGTCGGCGCAGGCGCGCAGCGTGGCGTCGCTGCCGTCCGCCCACAGCACGCGCACACAGTAAGTAGCTAAGGGCAGACGTGTCAGCTGTAGAGGCGGTACTGACCGGTGTCGTTCCTGTAGAGAGTGTCGCAGTGGTCCGGGTCGGCGCAGGCGCGCAGCGTGGCGTCGCTGCCGTCCGCCCACAGCACGCGCACACAGTAAGTAGCTAAGGGCAGACGTGTCAGCTGTAGAGGCGGTACTGACCGGTGTCGTTCCTGTAGAGAGTGTCGCAGTGGTCCGGGTCGGCGCAGGCGCGCAGCGTGGCGTCGCTGCCGTCCGCCCACAGCACGCGCACACAGTAAGTAGCTAAGGGCAGACGTGTCAGCTGTAGAGGCGGTACTGACCGGTGTCGTTCCTGTAGAGAGTGTCGCAGTGGTCCGGGTCGGCGCAGGCGCGCAGCGTGGCGTCGCTGCCGTCCGCCCACAGCACGCGCGCGCCGTGCAGCGCGAGCGCGGTCGGCGAGGACCCGGCCGGCGTCTTCAACTGTGGTACATTAGCAAGATGATCATATTAAATCGTCCAGCTCCAAAAGGGTTCAAAAGTCCAGCTCCAAAAGGGTTCAAAAACATCGTATCTGTTTCTAACGAATCGTCACTTTTAACGCTTTGTTTCAAGACAAAACGGGAGAATAGTCGTCTAAGATCGGGTTACCAGTTTAGTCCGCTACAATTTACTTCTTGTTTGTTGCAGTGATTTTTAATTTATGCCAAACAAGATTTAATAGACTATTTAATATACATCAGATAACTATCGGTTCATAATAAAGTTAAGTTTGCGAAAGAGCCAACATGAATAGAATGACAACATACAGTAGTGGTCCTCATAGTGACGAGGTCGAGGTACTGCATGGTCCGCGAGCCGGTGTTGGCCCAGTAGAGGCGGCGCGCGCGCGCGTCCAGCGCCAGGCTGGCCACGCCCGCCAGCAGCGGCGCCGCGCGCGCCTCCAGCAGCGTGCGGCGCTGGCTGCCGTCGCCGCGCGCCGTCTCCAGGCGCTCGCCGGAGGACAGGCTCTGCGCCCAGTACAGCGAGCCTCTGCAACACAGCGATCATTCTATTGGAACAGGCTGTCGGGGCCTTGCCATTCACTCTATGCCAAATATTTGGCCGGCCGGCCGCCGCGTCCAGCGCCAGCGCGCGCCCGCCCTCGGCGCCGCCGCCCGCCACCACGTACCTTGTGGGATCCAGCGCGAGCGAGGTGACGTTCTCCATGGTCGGATGCAGCAGGTAGGCGGTGTGCTCGCCGCGCAGGTCGCTGACGGCCAGCGCGGGCGGCGCGCTGTAGTAGAGCAGGCCGGCCGCCGCGTCCAGCGCCAGCGCGCGCCCGCCCTCGGCGCCGCCGCCCGCCACCACGTACCTTGTGGGATCCAGCGCGAGCGAGGTGACGTTCTCCATGGTCGGATGCAGCAGGTAGGCGGTGTGCTCGCCGCGCAGGTCGCTGACGGCCAGCGCGGGCGGCGCGCTGTAGTAGAGCAGGCCGGCCGCCGCGTCCAGCGCCAGCGCGCGCCCGCCCTCGGCGCCGCCGCCCGCCACCACGCGCGCGCGCCCGCCGCCCACGCCACCGCCCACACCCACCATCTTTATTTCACCGGTCTGCAATACGATTCAATCAGTTTTATGCTGTGTTGTATGCTGTATGGCTATGTTTTATACACCACGCATCGCACGCGTGTAGCTCTAGTTACAAAGTCACGAGGATTATAGTTTGCGCTACGTGCGACCCAGCAAAGTAAAAATGTTTTGATTTATTTGAAATTAATAGCTACATAGATATATCAATTCAAACATATTTAAATTGAATGAGGTACGTACGTAATTAATTTTGTTCTCTACAGATTTTTTTTCTATACGACGAATATAGGCTAAATATACCTACAGCTGTTGTCTAATATGAAATAGAGCGAACCAATACAATACAATATTTTTTTATTCAAATAACTTATAGCTAATACTACTACTTTTATTTTTTTAAGGAATATTATAATTTTTAGCGAGCCAACATTCTGGTAATTTATTTATTTATTTATTTATTTTAAAGGAAAACCAACAGCACGATATATATGAATAGTTACATAGTTAAAAATAGGAGGCTAATTAAAGGTTTTCACGTATAGATATAACATAGATACAAAAAAGGTGTGAAACAAATCAAAGTAAACAGAAAGTAATACATAATATTATGAATACAAATCAATCAAAAAAAAAAAGCGTTAATAAGAGACAGAATATGATATACATACCTATAGTTAATTTAATTAAAAAAGAAATCATCACTAATACGCCGCCTAGCGGAGTGAACACTGGAGCAAAAGAGATCTAGATCAAACTTGCCAGATATTGAATTAAATTGGTCGCCAGCTCGCAAAAAAAAGGAATTCTGTCTATAATTAGTACCTACTATTGGAATATGTAAAATAGGATTGAATCTGAGAGTTCTAACGGGAACATTAATACTGATTTTGCCGAGAAGTTCAGGACAACATACAAGGTTATTTGTGATCTTAAGAAGAAATGTCAGATCACCTATGTCACGCCTGATACTCAGCGGAAGCAAATGAAATTGTTTACAAAGGGGATAGTAGCTACTCGAGTCGTATGGGATTTTTAACCGAAAGCAGAGATATTTCATGAATTTTTGTTGAATGCGCTCCAATCTATTAACATAAGTGAGATAGCGCGGGTTCCATATTTGAGAAGCGTATTCCACTATACTGCGGACATAAGTGCAATAGAGGATTTTGAACGTTTTAGCTCTTGTAAAGTTAAACGAACTTCTCATTATAAATCCAAGGGCTTTGGAGGCTTTACCAACAATAGACTCGATATGAGAGTCAAATACGAGTTTGGTATCATGCAACACACCCAGATCTCTGATAACCCTTTTCTCCTCAAGTTGTTGATTCTTCAGAAAGTAAGCAGATTTTATAATATTTTTTTTCCGAGTAAAAGTGACCAATGAACATGTTGAGGGGTTGAGATCAAGTTTGTTGTCAGCACAATAGGTATCGAGTCTAAAAAGATCAGCTTGAAGATCATTCGCATCCAGAGGTGATTTAATAATTTTAAATATCTTCATGTCGTCCGCGAAGCAAAGCAGGTTACTATTAGAAAAACAACTAGATATATCATTGATAAATATCAGGAACAGCAAGGGGCCAAGCAGTGATCCTTGGGGGACTCCACTTGGAATGGACACCCAGCTAGAAATATAGTTATTTATGACGACTGCTTGAGACCTGTTCCTAATATATGAATGAATGAATGAATGAATGAATTATTTATTTGCTTAAATATAGGTAGATTTACAGATGGGCTTAAATAAGTTGTATCACTATATTTTGACCTTCCGGTCGTACAAATATTTATATGTAGGTTGCTTTTACACAAAGTTATGTACTTATATTATATAATTTAAAATTCAAATTTAAGTCATGCATGAAGTCATTATCCATAAATTATATACAAAATTCCATTAAGTAACAATCATACAATAAAATTAAATTTCAATAATTAATAATAAAATAACATTAGGTATTTGCTTAAAATTTAAATGTCAAAAAATCTGTTACTGTATAAAAGCATTTTTCGCAGAGCCAATCATAAAGTTTCCTAGTAAATTCTGGATCAGGCATATCTCTAAAACTTTTCGGCAGCTTGTTAAATATCCTTACTGCCATGGCATAGCAGTTTTTGTTTGTCATCTTTAGTCTGTACCGTGGCACTATCAGTGGTTTTTGTATAATATTACGTTTAAACTTAGCATTATCGTCTTTTTCGAACAGCGAATAATGATTTCTAACAAATTTACACATCTCAAATACATATAAACTTGGCAAGGTAAGTAATTTTTGTTCGATGAATACTGGTTTGCAAGAGTCTGTCCATTTCAGGTTAAAGATTGATCGTATGCATTTCTTTTGGGTTATAAAAGCTCTAGAAGCATCTGTTGAGTTTCCCCACATTATTACCCCATATCTTAGTGTTGAACACACGTGGCTATGGTACACCATAAGTGCTGTGTCCTTGTTTGTCAGGTTTTTAATTTTCCTAAGTGCATAAACAAATTTATTAATTTTTTTGCATACAACATCTACATGTGCCTTCCAATTACTGTGTCTATCTAAAACGATTCCTAAAAATTTAATGTCATATACTTCATCAATGTCAATATTATTATAATTAATCTTAAAATCCAAATTATTTCCGCGTTTACTATTATTACTATAAGTTGAAAAATTCGTAAATTTAGTTTTTTTTGTATTTATTTTTAAATTGTTTCTTTCTAACCAGTCAATTATATTTTTAAGAGCTTTATTTGTAACATTAACCCCGTTTTCAAAGGTTTTCTCTTTAGTAAGGATAGTTGTATCATCGGCAAACAATATAGTATACTGGTCAGTCGAGTTTGGCAGTTCGTTTATATATAATATAAACAAAAGCGGTCCCAGGACGCTACCCTGTGGTACACCATAATGGTTTGTTAAGTACATAGACCTATAGTTTTCCATTGTTTTGGTTTTTGGACACATTTTAATGATTTCTGTGCATTGTTTCCTGTTATGTAAATAACTCTCTAACCATTTATATGCAGATCCTCTTATGCCATATTGCTCTAGTTTATGTAACAAATTTTTATGACACACCATATCAAACGCTTTACTCATATCCAAAAATACTGCTGTTGTAACATACTTATTATCTACGGCTTCAAGAATTTCTTTGACAAGTTTAAAACATGCCAAAGTGGTGGATTTATTTTTAACCGCTCGCGTGCCCCGCGCGGCATACCGCGCGGCACCCCGTGCCCGGCCCCCTGTAGCGTTGCTAACCCAAACGCCCGGCGACAAATACTTAGCACACGTCGCCGTGCCCCGCCGTTTTTACGCCTGCGGCGCGCGGGCCGGCTTTCACGCAATCGTTACTTGTGACTTAATTTGTTTTAAAATATTGTCAAGTGTTATATTTTTTATGTTAAATCTGAAACTAGCTATACAATGTTATCTTTTGATTCTGAGATTACGACTCTGGTGCAGAGTTATGCTGTGCTGAACTTGAGATAGCGCGTTTTAAAGCTCGTCTTGTATTTAAAAGCTCATACCTCAATAATTAAAGCATTGACGTATAGTTTTTAATCTTTGATTACGTTACTTATAAAATAGATAATAGGATAAGAAATTAAAACGTACACTTGTCCATACATATTTATTAATTCACAGACCTCTGATTCCACACCATTATCTGGCGCCGCGCGGCGTAATTTATGTTAAACGTGACAAGGCATATCCATGCACAAATATCATTTTTAGGCATAAAATGAAATTAACACTAAATAAGTAGTCTTATATTCTTTTAAAACAAACAAAAACCATAGGGATAGCATTCACCACTTCTGAGAAATATGAACATTTCTGCAACAGTTCCCATGCTCTCAGTAAAATCACTTAGTTTTACTTTCACTCGAAAAAGTCAAATCTTATGTTTCATGCTGGAATTTTTATATTTACGTGTTAGTTATTTACATTCCTTGATTTACACAATAAATCTTGTAGAAAAAAACTAAATTTCACAAGAAAATCAGCAGAAATATCGCACACATCTAACACATCCCGCACCGAATCAACACTCAATGACAAGATTGACAAGGAACGTTTTTTTCTTACTTTATTTTCTTTTATCTATGGCTTGGATACTCGACTGGGATTAATTATGACGGGAAATTTAACGGAGAAACGAGATAAATAATACAAACTAACCCCTAGAGCGGCAAGGACGAGTATATTTCACTTTTTCGACCGCGAGGTCATGTTAACCACAGGTTGACACGGGCATTTTGGCATGGCGGCGTCATGTCAACTACTAGTTGACAAGGGCATAGTAGACTGAATCGCGATGTTAACTACCAGTTAACATGGACATTTTAGCGTTGTGCGTTTTGTTAACTACTGGTTAACACGGGCAAGCGAGCGGTTAAGGAAACCATTTTGCTCTTTGCTTATTACTTCATTTTTTTCCATAAATTTAACAACCCTCGTGGCCATAACTTTCTCTAGTATTTTAGAAAGTGTAGGGACCAAAGTGATAGGTCTATAGTTACCTGCATCTGTTTTTGTACCTTTTTTAAAAAGCGGTTTAACCACTGAGCATTTCAGTGCGTCTGGGAAAGTACCATTTTCGAATGAAAGGTTGATTATGTAGGTTAGAGGTTCTGATAGTGCACATATATTTTGTTTTAGCATTTTTGTAGTAATATTATCATAACCAGTAGAATTTGTATAAGACGCAAACCACCTAAGTAAATCACCTCTGATACCAATTTTAAGTAGTTTGGTTAACAGCAAGATGTGATCAATTCTGTCGAAGGCCTTGCTGTAATCGGTATAAACGACATCAATATGGTACCCATTATCCATCGATTCGGTTAAGTAATCATTAAAGATAATTAGATTTGACGCAGTAGATCTACCTTTGAGAAAACCATGTTGGAAGGGGGAAAAGGACGCATGAAGTGCAGTATAAATCTGGCCGTACACGATTTTTTCAAATAGTTTGGCAATTATGCAAAGCTTAGATATCGGCCTGTAATTGCAGACCTCAGTTTTCGACCCCTTTTTATGAATTGGCGAAACAAAGGCGGATTTCCAAATACACAAACTGAATGGAGGGCACAAACTGAAATGGACTTTTTAAAAATTAATGAAATGGGATAATAATAAATAAATAAATAAATAAAATAATGCTAGACAAATCACACAGCATCATCTAGCCCCAAGCTAAGCAGAGCTTGTGTTATGGGTGCTAGATGACTGATATACTTAATACATTATACTACATAGATAGATACTAATAGATTGACTTAGCACAGGATTTAATAAAAATGGGACTTATATGATCAGGGCCGGCGGACTTAGTTGTATCTAGATTTGAAACTAGTTTATATACTTCCTCCGGATCAATTTCAATGGTAGAAATGTCGTATTCTCCCATCGCAGAGTCTGCAGAGTCGAGAAGAGAGGGAGAGGTTGTATTTGAGTGAGAATGTGATGAGAGAAAAGTAGAATAAAAATATTTCGAAAATGCTTCACAGATTGAATCCCCCGTAGTAGCTGGCGTATCTAAGTATTTTACGCATGCAGGTATTCCGTCGGAAATACAATAAGGACACAATAGATACCCCATTTTTGAAAAAATATGCTAAAGCTATCAAAGCTATCATTGGCGTTTAAAAGAGTGCCATAGTCACCATGGACCATGGCTTAGCGTCCCTCAGATGTACAAGCCAGATTTAACGATCAGCGCCCTACTTGTGCAAACAATCAGAGGCAGAGCGCGCGGGTTGAGCGTGTCCGACAACTGACCTCGAGGTCGGCCCAGTAGAGCGCGCGGGTTGAGCGTGTCCGACAACTGACCTCGAGGTCGGCCCAGTAGAGCGCGCGGGTTGAGCGTGTCCAACAACTGACCTCGAGGTCGGCCCAGTAGAGCGCGCGGGTTGAGCGTGTCCAACAACTGACCTCGAGGTCGGCCCAGTAGAGCGCGCGGGTTGAGCGTGTCCAACAACTGACCTCGAGGTCGGCCCAGTAGAGCGCGCGGGTTGAGCGTGTCCAACAACTGACCTCGAGGTCGGCCCAGTAGAGCGCGCGGCGCGGCGCGTCGGCCTGCAGCGCGTGCGGCGCCGTCACGTGCGCGGCCGACACGGAGGGCGCCGCGCGCGTCTGCGGCGCGTCCACGTCCACGAACGAGATCTCGCCCACGCGCCCGATCACCAGCGCCTTCTCGTGCGCTGCAACCACACCACCGCGTCACTACCGACGAGAGCGCTTCTCCAGTAACAACAAGCAGCATCTAATCTACAACTTTACCAAACATTTACGATAGTATGGGTTAGTCTACATTATTGTTCGATAACCTGCCTCAGTGGGGTTGTACACTACGAGTATAAAGAAGAAAGCATGTAATGTGAGTGCGCCGTACGCTCGCAGGTGCGGTTGTCCGGCTGGAGGCGCATGAGGTGCGGGCAGGCGCACAGGCGCGCGCCGGGCCCGTCCAGCAGGCACAGGTGCGAGCAGCCGCCGCCGCCCGCGCACGCGTTCACGCGCGCCGCCGGCTGCCGCGACGGGTGGATCACCTGCAACACGCCGCCACCACGGGAGGTCACTTATATAAATCAAAACAAAAAAGGGCCTGAAATAGTCCTTGTGGTATGCCTAATTCAATTCTTGATCCCTCTGATCTCTGGCCGCATATCTCAACCTTGAGTACCATATAAGATAAATATGACTCAAGGAGATCAAGTGCCTTGCTTTCAATGCCGTAATATTTAAGTCTTTTCAAAAGGTTGTTGTGAGAAACACAGTCGAAGGACTTCGACAGATCACAAAAAACTCCTATTCCATTTCTCGAACCCTCCTAAGCCAAATTTATGTTTTAAGAATATTGTTCACTTTTTAATCGACTTAATTTTTATTCGAATATGTCCACTTCCTACTTCCCGGTCCCATAGGAACCAAGTCTGGATTTAATAGTGGAATCCCAGAGAAATCTATCAATGAAGTCAGTTTTTTTCTTCTTTAATAAATAAAATCAAGATTTACGTCCCTCGTGAGTGATTTGTAAGCTCGAAGGGGAAGCCTGATTAAACAGAGTCCCAGAGTGGCAGTGCGGTGCAGTGAGTGCGGTACCTTCACGTCGAAGGGCTGCGTGAGCGTGCGCTGCACGACGGTGACGTCGGAGCCGTTCCACTTGTTGGCGCGCACGACGCCGTTGGTGCGCCAGTCCGTCCAGTACAGATGCGACTCGAACACGGTCAGCGCGAACGGGTGCCGCAGCGCCGCGTGCGCGCGCAGCACCTGCACAACCACGTGCTGCGTACTCCGACAACATGACAACATGCGATTATTTTTAATCCATGCATGACTGCGAAAACTTTTGAAAACTTTCTGGACATTCGTTACACACAAATTTTAGTTGAAGTGTTCTTAAGAGCAATTTAAAACATAATCAAACGCTGATGGAACAGACATCAAACCGCTCAGATTTCGGTCTGTAGCGCTGCTGTCAAGTTGAGTTCGATTCAGGTAGAGTCACGTACCACGCGGTGGTCCTCGCCGTCGTAGGTGGCGGTGTGCAGGCTGTCGGTGCGCGCGTCCACCCAGTAGAGGCGGCGCGGGCGGTAGTCGAGCGCGATGCCGTTGGGCCACGCCTGCGCGTCCAGCGCGCCGCCCGCGCCCGCGCGCACCACGCCGCCCGGCACGCGCGCGCGGCCCGCCAGCGTGCAGCGCTCCACGCGCGGCGCCGCCACGTCCCAGTCCGACCAGAACAGCAGCCCCGCGCGCGGGTCCGCGGCGATGGCGCGCGGCGACTCCATGCCGCCCGCCACCAGCGTGCGCCGGTGCCGCCCGTCCAGCCGCGCCACCTGCACACGTGTGCTATATAATACGATACCGCCCATTTAGACTAACTCAGCAGTCCTCCTGGAGTAACCTGAATTCCTAATCTGTCTGTTCAATGCTTTGATACGAGTCTCCTTGAGTATACATCTTCAATATGGAACCCATATTATTAGATCCTCATCGATCAAAGAAATATAAAGATAATGTACACGTTACTGAGTATTTAAATCGAAAATGCCTACATGTATCGACTACCCAGAGCACTTGAAAAAGATTAAAATTACAGCATTTGAGTTTCGTAGAACTCAAAGGGACTATATGTGTATGTATGCACTATATACTTTGCTTAGATGTGCCCCGTCGTAAGGCCAGACACCAGGATGTTTTAGATTAAAGCATCATAAGAATATTTTAAGGTCAACAATAAACTTGATATCTTTGAACTAAGCCTGCCTGGATAAAAGGCAAAAGTTCTGAGTTCTCTCGTCACTTCGTTATCTTTTTTTTCACATTGTTATTTGTTGTATTTTGTACGTACCTGTCAGAGTCGGTTACATATGTATATCATTTAGGTTTAAGTTAAAGTTATTTAGGTTTAAGTTATTGCATTGTACTTTATAACTACTATTGGTACGGCTAAATAGTACGCAATGTAAAATACCCCTGGCACTCGCTATCTGCCTGCTCAACATCCTCTTCGAGAACGGAGTCAATGTTCTTCAGCACAGTATACTACCGAATTCATAGAATTAGCACAACTTACTATTGAAAATGTTTCTAAATAGCACGAGCATTAGGATTACCCTGTAATGATGTGGTTGGCCAACGAGATGAATAGATAGCCTCAGGAGCGGCGTTACCTCGATCTGGTGCAGGCTGCTCTCCACCCAGTACAGGTTCCCGGCGACCCAGTCCACGCACAGCCCCTCCGCCGTGGACAGCCCCTGCGACACCACCACCGTGATGTTGGTCAGCGCTGCAACACGACATGTCCATCTAAGTCATTCATCGAGGCTGACGCAAACATGATCACAGAACAGTATGTTTTATCTACTTATTTTATTTATGAGTCTGATTCTTGCCACTGCAAAGGCCTCCTTTCCCCCCTCCACGGATCCCTATCCTGTGCTATCTGGTACCAATATTTGCTGCAGGGGGTCCCTCCATTGCCGCCAGGGCCTTCCACGTGGTGTTTATTTATTTATTTATTTATTTGTTTGACACACCAACAACAGATACATTAAACATATAAAAAGTAAACACATATAGAATTAAAAATTAAATGCGCCGTCACTAACAGGCGTGTACAGCGTTATTAATAATATTACAAGCAAATAATGTACCTACATTTATAAGATGTAGGTACCTACTTAACTGCTAAAACAAGATAAAAGGTTAAGAAAAAACAAAAACAAAATTTATCATCAGCTACCTAGGACGCGATAGTAAGAGAGAAATGGAACGACGAGCCTCAACTTTAAAAGCAGGTAGGCTGAGCCTAAAAATGTCGAGATCATTATTGATGTTATACAAGGAGTTGTAACTCTTAATCAAACGATTGAGACATGAATGTAAGCCCAAGTTCGTCTTGTGAGTCCAAGGTCTAAATATTTTTCTTGTATGGAATCTAAAGTTGCGCCGAGGAACAATTAGTGGTATGGATCCCAGTATATCAGGCACGTTAAACTGACCATTTATTATTTTGTATAAATTAGTAACGTCTAGTAAAATCCTTCGTGATTGTAGCGAGTCGATGTTGAAACGAGTTAGACGATCTGGATACGATAGTTCCCTAGGAACAATTCTAGATTTAAATGCAAGGTATCGAGTAAATCTACGCTGGATACTCTCAATGCGGTCAATATGTACCTGGTAGGTAGGATTCCAGATTGACGAGGCATATTCTAAGTTGATTCGCACTAGGGCGTCGTATAAGAGTCTAAGTGATTTGAGCCTTTTGAAATCTTTTCCATTACGTTTTATAAACCCTAGCATTTTGGCAGCCTTGGTAATGACGTCGTCCAAGTGATTTATGAAAGAAAGCTTCCCGTCAATTGTGACACCCAGGTCGCGGATGCTCTGAACTTGCTCCAGGAGGATCCCTTCTATTTTATAGACAGACGGTATGATTTTTTTGTTACGGGTCAGTTTTATATGATAACATTTAGTGGCGTTAAGAGTCATATTGTTGTCCTTGCACCATTCACTAACCGCGTTCAGATCTTCCTGGAGCCTGTTTGCATCGCCCATAGTGGATATTTCTTTGTATAGTTTTAGATCATCCGCAAAGAGAGAAGCCTTACTATGTTTGATAACTAGAGGTAAGTCATTAACAAATATAAGGAATAAGAGAGGAAGAGCCTTGTGGAACCCCAGAAGATGCAATGAAAGAATTAGACGAAAAACCTCTAACCACAACTGTTTGGGTGCGATCTGTGAGGTAGGACCTGAACCAGCTGAGTATTGGGTCGTAGATTTCGCATAGTAGAAGTTTATTTATAAGCAACTTGTGGTCAACCTTGTCGAATGCACTGCTGAAGTCAGTGTAGAGTGCGTCGACTTGGATTCGGCTATCAACCGCACGCGTTGAGTCGAGTGTTGTTGGGGTGCCCAATCCCCAATGAAATCCCAATCCCAATATGAATTTACTGATTCTCTAAGTAAATCCATATTGTAGATAGAATCGAATAGCTTTCTTACGCAGCACACCCCCACAGCGTTATACCATAAGAGATAATGCTGTGGAAGTAGCGGAAATAAACTAGTCTAGCTGCATATGTAAGTCTGCGAGAAGTCAGATTTTTGATTGGCTACTGGACAGTTCCCCCGTGCGGAGAGGTCCGTGTTACCGACCGTTCTCGCGGATGAGGCCGCTGTAGATGGCGTCGTCCACCACGTCGGTCCAGTAGAGGCGCACGCCGCCCCGCTCGCGCCGCCAGTCCAGCGCGATGGTGTTCTTGAGCGACGAGATGAGCGCGCGCACCGCCAGCGTCGGCAGCTCCACGCCGCGCACCTCGTGCCGGTTGCTGAACACCAGCAGCGGCGTCTCGCCCGCTGCGGACAGAACGCACGTTCATCAACTGATCGGAACCCGCTCGTGGGAGGTTATTAATCGAAGGAGGTTCTCAATTAGACTATGTTTTTTGTATGTATGTACATATGTTACGCAATTACTCCGCTAATAATTAATGGATTTTGGGAATATTTTTAAAATGTAGGTTATTTATATATTTAAATAAATAAATTGGTAGATTACGTTTCAGAGTTGGTCCCATATTTTTTAAAACTCGATTTCGATGATGGGATCCATGAAAAATGTTATAATTGTAATAGCAGACACTGGAGTCCCTCAAGATATAGTTTCATGCGCAACATCTAACCTTGCGGTGCGGTTGAGTTATTTGTTACTTTAAAATGTTTACCCACCCAGTTTTGAAAATGGAATCCATGATAAATCAAGATAAATACTCAAATATAATATGCGTACATATAGAGGTATGGGCTTTTAAACGAGTCAAGGATTTTACCATTTGAAGTAGGTTTATTTTTGTGTAAATGAAAGAATGATTTATCGTGACGATGGTAGTCACGGAACGCATGCTGAGAGGCCACTCACAGGTGCTCTTGCAGGTGAAGCCGTCGTCCGCCAGGCGGTAGTGCTCGTCGCACGTGCACTTGTGGCGGCTCTTCTGCGGCATGCACGACTGAAACAGAGCCGCTCACTAAGAGCTCTTACACACGAGCGGCGTGTTACCTATGCCGTTGGAAACATGCCGCTCGTGTGTAAGAGCTCTAACTCTCCGCCAGCCAGCTAACATCAACCTACAATACGCTACATCAATGAGGCATTCTGAAGTCAAATTACGGAATGTTGCATTACCAACAAAGACATGATTCTTATCTTTACGCATTAGTTAGACAAAAAAAGCCGCAAAGTTCAAGTATCATTCCAACCTTGTATAATTAGCTAAACAAGTTAATCTTAATTTCGGCGTTCGCAGCAACTTCTCGGTGGCCGTGCCATAAACTGGGCGACTTTATATAAATGACGCGAGGGGGGACGTGGTTCGAATTCTGGAATATTAACTTTTGGTTATATTTGATATTGCGATCTTGTGACTGGCCGACTAATGTTTAAGGCATAGTGGTATCCTTTATTATAAGGACTATAAGGACATGTATTTTTCAACAAATGACATGAACAAGTAGTATTTAAGATTGGAGGGTTCAACCAAACAAACAAGCTTTTCTGTTGTGTACAATAATAGAGTGTTCTTTGATTTATTCAAACATCTTCAGCTTTAAATTATGAGTATAGAGATAAGTACAGATAGTGGCGTACCTGGCTGCAGACGCCCCAGTCGGAGCAGGCGTGCTGCGGCGCGCACGTGAGCCCGTCGCTGCGCAGGCGCAGCGGCGGCGGGCACGAGCACGCGGGGCCGGCCGGCGTGGCGTGGCACGCGTGCGAGCACGCCGACACGCCGCACATGGGCTCGCCTGCGCACGCAGCACTCGTGTCACAACGCTGTGGCGCTAACTACTCTGCCACAGCGCAGGCTTAGTGGCAACCTTCTTTGTCACCTTTGTTTTGTTCATTGTTTGTAATTAATGACAACAAGAACATAAGTATTCTTATCTTTTTTTTATCTCAAAAGTGTGGAGTCAGCAAGACTGTCGATCGGGGAAAGGTTAGATGTGGAAAATGAACAAACTTACTACTTATGTATATAAAGGGGACCTATAGATAAATAAATAAATAAAAAAGCTGAACAGACATCATCATCTAGCCCCAAGTGTGTGCTTGTGACGAGTACTAGATGACTGATATATTTTTCAAGTAAGTACTTGATAATTACCTAGATATAACATCGCCTTAAAATAAATAAATAATAAATAAATATACTGAAAAACGGTGAAGCATTAGTTGGTGATTGCAATCGTACCGCATCTGTCGGCCTCGTCGGCCCCGTCCGCGCAGTCCCGCGCGCCGTCGCACTGGCGCTGCAGCGGCACGCAGCGCGCCCCGCCGTCGCAGCGCAGCGCCGGCGCCGCGCACTCCGCCGCCGGCGCGGGCGCGGGCGCGGGCGGCGCGCCCCCCGGAGCCGCGCCCCCCCGCGCCGGGGGGCAGCCCCACTCGTCCGACCCGTCCAGGCAGTCCACGCTCGAGTCGCACACGAATGCCTGACACACATTTATTTTAAGAACAAACAGCTATGTCGTAAGCAGCGTAGGTACTACTTACTAAATTCTACGTTTTGTGACAATATAATTTAAAAGTATAAACACGATACTGTAGTAACAAAATGATCTCCTTAGTTGTCTCCCTGCAGCGAGTAGACGTGACGCGGCTCACCTTGCGCACGCACTCGGAGCTGTCGTTGCACTGGAACTCGTGGTCCTCGCACAGCGCCGCCTCCGCGCGCTGGTGCCTGCGACCGCGCTCGCGTTAAATCAAATCAAATCAAAAAACGTTTATTTGCAACTTAGAAACACATAAGTACAATACACTTTAAAAGGCAATACAAACAAGAGTTCATTATAGCTAAAACACAGAGGATCTTGTATGGTTCCGTATCGGTGGTGGAATATTGTTCCAGCATTTCGATGCAGCATATCTAAAACTACCCCTAAAAGCGTTACACACGTGCACAACGCCATCGGCAGGCTGATTACGCATCTCGCGGCAGGTTTGCAACAGGCGTATCTCCCAATCATTGCTGTCAATCGACAATTTTTTGCTTTTTTATACATACAAAACTGACAGTTACGTAATCAGTCTGCCGGATGTTCCATTCCGAGACTCGAACTAACACGATCAGATTACAGGGATCTGGCTTTCAAATCATTCTGAATTATTAAAAGCCCTTCTGTGATGATACAGTTGATACATCTAAAATCAATACACAAAATGTATTACATTTAGTAAATGTTATACATTTAGTCGGAAGAAAGAACGAGAAGTCATTTCTAAAAGTCAAAAACAAAAAAGGTCTTAATATTGGATCTTTGTGGCACGCCCAATTCAATTCTTAATCCTTTGGTTTTCTGGCCGCAATTTTCAAACTTATGACCTCCATCAAACAAATAGGATTGAATGAGTTCAAACCTTCCGTTTAATGCCATAATATTTGAAGTTTTCCGAAAAAGATGCTATGAATAAACAATCAAAGGCCTTGCTTAGTTCACACAATACACTCATTGCATTTTTCAAGCTCTCCCAAAGTGTCCCAGGTCCCAAATATATGTATTAAGAATGTGGTTCCGGCATCGATTGTTCTAAAACCTACATCCTTATGATACATACCTCCCTTATGATACAATACTATGAATAATACTCCTACTGCAAATAGCAAAAATATGGGAGCAAAATAATATGTTTACAGCGAGGGCGCTTTTTTGAACCAAGAGCGAAGTAAGGGACTCAAGAGTAGAATCCCGAGCGTAGCGAGGGATTCTTTAGTAGAATCCTGAACGTAGCGAGGTATTCAAAGTACGTCGCTCGAGCCAAAAATATATTTTGGGCCCGAGTGATACACTCTACTTTTCATCACCCTCTGAGAAAATAAAAGGCGCCTCATATTTTACTTTCACTGTCACTTGAAGAACTAGTTTTACAAAACAAAACCATGATATTCTAACAACCCGTGAAATTCGACGAAAACGCGGGCTGTAGTTCGCGTGTTTTTGATTCATTTAATGTGATTTCTTTTTTATTTAGCCGGCGGCGCGACTGTGGGCCGTCGTACCAGCCAGTCTTTATTCAAACAATATTTGCGTTCGATTTCTTTAGCGCTGCACACTAAGATGTTGGTAAAACGCAGAGCGGAGACAGTGTGTAAATGTCTCACAAGTAACTAGAAATAGTTCACAGTCCCACTAAGAAGGGTAAAACGTTAAGACAAAATAGAGCCGCTGTGCTTAATTTTAGGACAGCTAATTATACTCTCATAAACGAAGAGCTGTCGAATTTACAGTGGCATATTATATGGAAAAATTGTGATAGTGTGGATCAGATGGTTGAACTGTTCTACTCCACAATCATGTCAATAATAGAAAAACATACACCGCTTCGCATACCGAAAAATGAGCGTTACCCAATTTGGTTTAGCGCGTCTTTGATAAAATGCTGTAAAGAAAAACTGAAGTATCATAAGAGATATCATCTGTATGGTAATCCTCGAGATAAAGAAACTGTCGAACTCCTCAGAAATAGGTACGATAAAATGGTGAGAATTTGTTTCAATAAATTTAAAGAGAACGCTGCCACTACGATTCGAACACACCCCAAACATATCTGGTCTTACGTAAATAATTTGAAACGTAGCAGTGGCGGTATACCAAGTCAAGTTGAAATGGGCAATGAAACCGCTAGTGGTGGGGAAGATATATGTGAACTATTCTCAGAGTACTTTCAATCAGTTTATAAAACAGCTATTATAAATAATACAGATAATATTTCAACCTGCGATATTGATCACTACTCTACTTTTAGTAACGTTTCTCTTACACAGTCTCAGATTAGTTATGCCCTTAAGAAGCTAAACCCCCAAAAGAGTGCGGGATTGGATCAAATACCTAATATCTTTCTTAAACGATGCGCTGAAAACCTCTCTGAGCCTCTATCTATTATATATAATAGGTCTCTTAGTGATGGTTGCTTTCCATCAAAATGGAAAAAAGCTCGATTGACACCAATATTTAAAAGTGGAAATCCTAATATTGTATCGAATTATCGTCCTGTGTCAATTCTCTCAGCACTTGGTAAGGTATTCGAATCTTTAGTGCAACAAAAGATATACTGGTATATAAAAGAGAAGATAGATCCAGAGCAACATGGTTTTCTTACAAAAAAATCGACTACTACCAATCTTGTCGGTTTTGTTAACCATACCACGAGCCATAGATGATGGGGAAGAAGTACATGCTATTTACACAGACTTTAGCAAAGCTTTTGATCTAATTGACCACAGCTTATTACTAAAAAAAATTATCAAAACTGGGAATACATAATTCATTATTGCGATGGTGCTCGTCTTACCTCGAATATAGGTCACAGCTAGTAAGTATACGAGGGTACACGTCTAGAGCAAAAATGATACCTAGTGGCATTCCACAGGGATCGCATATAGGCCCGCTGTTTTTTGTCGCATTTATAAACGACCTTGCCGGACAACTTAATTGTAAATTTAAAATGTACGCAGATGACCTGAAAATTTACACTAGAGTCAAAAGTGAAAGCGATGTAACATTTTTGCAGCAAGAGTTGAAAAAAATTGAAAACTGGTGCACTATAAATAAAATGGTTTTGAATGTTAACAAATGCCACCATATAAAGTTCACTAAAAGGAAAAAAACGTATAATTCTAAGTATTTACTTAGAAATGTTGAATTAAACGAGGTGATGAGTATAAAAGACTTAGGAGTTATTATGGATAGCTCTTTCAATTTCAGAGAACACGTTGATAAAATTATTAAAAAAGCATCCCAACTTTCCGGTTTTCTATCTAGACAAATTAAATCATTTAAAGACCCAATAGTTATTATCCCTATTTATAATTGCATAGTTCGTAGCTTGTTAGAGTTTAACAGCTGTGTATGGTCTCCTTGCTATGAGGTGCACTCTAATAGATTAGAACGTATACAAAAACGATTTCTGTATCAATTATCATATGCTAATAACAAGTGTAAGCAGCTGCCCTCTTACGAAACTAGACTAAATTTTTATAAAATTACATCTTTGTCCACTCGACGCAAGGTAGCGGATATTCTTTTCCTGTTCAAACTCATTCATGGCTTGTTAGACTGTCCAGATGTCTTAAAACATGTCAATATAGAGGTTCCTCGACCAGGTAGCCGTGTCATTAATGGAAAAACTTTTAAACTGCCTTACTGTAGAACTAATGTTGGACAACACTCTCCACTTTACAGGATGTTTTCATCCTATAATGGAATTAGGTCAAGTTTCGACATTTTTAATGGTTCTTTGGCCTCCGCGAAAATAAGTGTCAAGAAAAGTTTAGGCTCGATAAACTTAGGTACCCGTTAAGTAATTTCCATTTTTTTTTCTCTCTGTTAAATTTTTTGCTTTTATTAGTTTTGTTATTTTTTTTTTATTAGAATAGTTTATTTTTTTTATTTTTCCTTATTTTAGTTTTAATTTTGCACAGTTTTGTAAAAAATGCAGTGTTCACTGTTTTTAGAAATTACGCCGTAAGAGTTCTTTTTTTTTCTTTATTTTAGTTCATAAGTGTAGCGTAGATTTCAATTTGTGAACCAAATAATAAAAAAAAAAAAAAAAAACCACTAAATATTTATTATGGCGTGCCACAGGGGAGTATTTTAGGACCTAAATTACTCAAAATATATATAAATGACATTCACGAACTTCCGATTGACAGTGCTGAGTGCATCTGCTGCGCAGATGATACCACCATCGAACATTTTTCGCCCATCGTTTTGGTGAATTTATCGAGGCACACATTTACAATATAGTTCTTAGGCGTTGCGACATCAAAAGTAAGTCAGAAACGGAGACGAAACATATCATTATGCCCGTCGCAGCGGTACTCCCACTAATAGTCGTGTGACTCACAGTGTGTTGGCGTGCGCGGGGCGCGCGCGCGGCGTGCTGGAGGGCGGCGCGGGGCAGGCGCGCTCGTCGCTGGCGTCGGCGCAGTCGGCGCGCCCGTCGCAGCGGTACTCCCACTAATAGTCGTGTGACTCACAGTGTGTTGGCGTGCGCGGGGCGCGCGCGCGGCGTGCTGGAGGGCGGCGCGGGGCAGGCGCGCTCGTCGCTGGCGTCGGCGCAGTCGGCGCGCCCGTCGCAGCGGTACTCCCACTAATAGTCGTGTGACTCACAGTGTGTTGGCGTGCGCGGGGCGCGCGCGCGGCGTGCTGGAGGGCGGCGCGGGGCAGGCGCGCTCGTCGCTGGCGTCGGCGCAGTCGGCGCGCCCGTCGCAGCGGTACTCCCACTAATAGTCGTGTGACTCACAGTGTGTTGGCGTGCGCGGGGCGCGCGCGCGGCGTGCTGGAGGGCGGCGCGGGGCAGGCGCGCTCGTCGCTGGCGTCGGCGCAGTCGGCGCGCCCGTCGCAGCGGTACTCCCACTAATAGTCGTGTGACTCACAGTGTGTTGGCGTGCGCGGGGCGCGCGCGCGGCGTGCTGGAGGGCGGCGCGGGGCAGGCGCGCTCGTCGCTGGCGTCGGCGCAGTCGGCGCGCCCGTCGCAGCGGTACTCCCACTAATAGTCGTGTGACTCACAGTGTGTTGGCGTGCGCGGGGCGCGCGCGCGGCGTGCTGGAGGGCGGCGCGGGGCAGGCGCGCTCGTCGCTGGCGTCGGCGCAGTCGGCGCGCCCGTCGCAGCGGTACTCCCACTAATAGTCGTGTGACTCACAGTGTGTTGGCGTGCGCGGGGCGCGCGCGCGGCGTGCTGGAGGGCGGCGCGGGGCAGGCGCGCTCGTCGCTGGCGTCGGCGCAGTCGGCGCGCCCGTCGCAGCGGTACTCCCACTAATAGTCGTGTGACTCACAGTGTGTTGGCGTGCGCGGGGCGCGCGCGCGGCGTGCTGGAGGGCGGCGCGGGGCAGGCGCGCTCGTCGCTGGCGTCGGCGCAGTCGGCGCGCCCGTCGCAGCGGTACTCCCACGGCACGCAGCCGCCGCCCGCGCACGCGAACGTCATGTCGGTGCACGAGTGCTCATCTGCAACACCACATCACTACACTGCAGCGTGCTGCGACTGTGACGTATGACCAGAGATACGCCCTTACCGTAATGAGACAGCGCCCAGTTGTTTCCACACGAAATGTGTGAGCACGCTCACTTCCCATTAATCATTATTATAATATATCCATAAGTGAAAACTATTTAAGGCTTTCTTTGTTTCCATCATTTGTTTTGTTAAAGCAGCTGTTTTTGTGTAAGCTGGTTGTGTAACTGGTCCGCCGAGCACTTACCGCAGCCCTGCTCGTCGCTGTCGTCGTGCGGGCCGCAGTCGCGCGCGGCGTCGCAGCGCCAGGCGCGCGGCAGGCAGCGCCGCGAGCGCGCGCACGCGAACTGGTCCGCCGAGCACTTACCGCAGCCCTGCTCGTCGCTGTCGTCGTGCGGGCCGCAGTCGCGCGCGGCGTCGCAGCGCCAGGCGCGCGGCAGGCAGCGCCGCGAGCGCGCGCACGCGAACTGGTCCGCCGAGCACTTACCGCAGCCCTGCTCGTCGCTGTCGTCGTGCGGGCCGCAGTCGCGCGCGGCGTCGCAGCGCCAGGCGCGCGGCAGGCAGCGCCGCGAGCGCGCGCACGCGAACTGGTCCGCCGAGCACTTACCGCAGCCCTGCTCGTCGCTGTCGTCGTGCGGGCCGCAGTCGCGCGCGGCGTCGCAGCGCCAGGCGCGCGGCAGGCAGCGCCGCGAGCGCGCGCACGCGAACTGGTCCGCCGAGCACTTACCGCAGCCCTGCTCGTCGCTGCCGTCGTGCGGGCCGCAGTCGCGCGCGGCGTCGCAGCGCCAGGCGCGCGGCAGGCAGCGCCGCGAGCGCGCGCACGCGAACTGGTCCGCCGAGCACTTACCGCAGCCCTGCTCGTCGCTGTCGTCGTGCGGGCCGCAGTCGCGCGCGGCGTCGCAGCGCCAGGCGCGCGGCAGGCAGCGCCGCGAGCGCGCGCACGCGAACTGGTCCGCCGAGCACTTACCGCAGCCCTGCTCGTCGCTGTCGTCGTGCGGGCCGCAGTCGCGCGCGGCGTCGCAGCGCCAGGCGCGCGGCAGGCAGCGCCGCGAGCGCGCGCACGCGAACTGGTCCGCCGAGCACTTACCGCAGCCCTGCTCGTCGCTGTCGTCGTGCGGGCCGCAGTCGCGCGCGGCGTCGCAGCGCCAGGCGCGCGGCAGGCAGCGCCGCGAGCGCGCACACGCGAACTGGTCCGCCGAGCACTTACCGCAGCCCTGCTCGTCGCTGTCGTCGTGCGGGCCGCAGTCGCGCGCGGCGTCGCAGCGCCAGGCGCGCGGCAGGCAGCGCCGCGAGCGCGCGCACGCGAACTGGTCCGCCGAGCACTTACCGCAGCCCTGCTCGTCGCTGTCGTCGTGCGGGCCGCAGTCGCGCGCGGCGTCGCAGCGCCAGGCGCGCGGCAGGCAGCGCCGCGAGCGCGCGCACGCGAACTGGTCCGCCGAGCACTTACCGCAGCCCTGCTCGTCGCTGTCGTCGTGCGGGCCGCAGTCGCGCGCGGCGTCGCAGCGCCAGGCGCGCGGCAGGCAGCGCCGCGAGCGCGCGCACGCGAACTGGTCCGCCGAGCACTTACCGCAGCCCTGCTCGTCGCTGTCGTCGTGCGGGCCGCAGTCGCGCGCGGCGTCGCAGCGCCAGGCGCGCGGCAGGCAGCGCCGCGAGCGCGCGCACGCGAACTGGTCCGCCGAGCACTTACCGCAGCCCTGCTCGTCGCTGTCGTCGTGCGGGCCGCAGTCGCGCGCGGCGTCGCAGCGCCAGGCGCGCGGCAGGCAGCGCCGCGAGCGCGCGCACGCGAACTGGTCCGCCGAGCACTTACCGCAGCCCTGCTCGTCGCTGTCGTCGTGCGGGCCGCAGTCGCGCGCGGCGTCGCAGCGCCAGGCGCGCGGCAGGCAGCGCCGCGAGCGCGCGCACGCGAACTGGTCCGCCGAGCACTTACCGCAGCCCTGCTCGTCGCTGTCGTCGTGCGGGCCGCAGTCGCGCGCGGCGTCGCAGCGCCAGGCGCGCGGCAGGCAGCGCCGCGAGCGCGCGCACGCGAACTGGTCCGCCGAGCACTTACCGCAGCCCTGCTCGTCGCTGTCGTCGTGCGGGCCGCAGTCGCGCGCGGCGTCGCAGCGCCAGGCGCGCGGCAGGCAGCGCCGCGAGCGCGCGCACGCGAACTGGTCCGCCGAGCACTTACCGCAGCCCTGCTCGTCGCTGTCGTCGTGCGGGCCGCAGTCGCGCGCGGCGTCGCAGCGCCAGGCGCGCGGCAGGCAGCGCCGCGAGCGCGCGCACGCGAACTGGTCCGCCGAGCACGCCGTGCGCGCGCACGCCGCGCCGCTCTCGTCGCTGCCGTCGTAGCAGTCTGCGCGCACACGACAATGTTAAACTCCATCGGATATCTGTCTCTCACGTTCCCGGTGAAAAACAATCGGAGGGGGTCAATTGAAAAACAGTACTGTAGGAGGAGAGAGAAAACTTCAAAATAACTTTGTTTTTATATAGACTTGCGTTTGGGCACATATTGCCTGATGTAAAGCATAATTTGAAATAAATGAGTTAATAATAATAAATGTGGTCTAGAGTGAGGTACCTTTCAGTCCGTCGCAGACCCAGCTCTTGAGGATGCAGCGGTTGACATCGCACTGCATGAACTGGTCCTCGCTGCACGTCACGTTCGCTGCAAGTGCACGGCGCGGCTCAGCCAAGAACTCACTCAGTCCAATCAAAAAGCGCCCTAACTTTAACCTCGAGTCGTTAAGAAAGACTATTTAATTATTTATTAACACCGCACAACATGACTAAAACCTAGAAAGTGACGTGTAAATGGTGTTTGTGTTAAGATCGGATTATTGATTATTGATTTATTTAATAAAAAAAAAAAGATCGTTTTTACATTAATAATTATAGAGTAATATTTATAGTAATAAATATACGTCTAGCATTGATTTTAGGGCGCTGGTTTTCAGTGAAGGCCCTGGATGTTGACACGACCACAGATGGACCACATTAAGGTCCAAATACGGAAAGTGGATCACAGTCATCGAAGTCACACGCATTGCCTTTACATCTGTGGTCGTGACAACATCCGGGGCTTTAACAGGAAACTAAAAATTATGCGGGATGAAAGAAACAAAGTATAAGCAGTTGCTGTGTCGTGCTTGTTAACGTGGTTAGTTTCTTAAAATAAAGTTAGGGTAGCTTACTCAAATATAAGTACTTATATGTATTTAGTCTGGGGGATGGGGGAGGGATGGGGGGTACTTGCCGCACTGTCCGCTGGGAGAGGAGTCCTCGTCCTCGCCGCCGGGGCAGTCGCGGTCGCCGTCGCACACGTACTGCGCGTCGACGCACTGCCTGCAACGCACGCACGCACACATTGTACATTCTAACAATAAAAATAAAATTAAAAGATATTTTATTGACATAATACAGTGTAGATACAAATTTAATCCATAGCATAGTACATGTCGCCCGCGTAGCCGCCACCAAATAAGCGAGATACAACCTGTTTGGCCATATGCAAGTGATCTTCAAAATAGTTCCGCGAGGTGTGTTTTCTTCTTTAATGTTATTTACCTGTGTGTCTGTAATCTGCCTTGTTCTCGGGGCGCAGCCAAAAGCCGCTCTGATGGGGGTGGCAAGGCGCTACGCAGGGGGTGGCAAGCGGCCACTCTAGGGGTGACAGTAGGCAAACCTGGCGGGTGACTAGAGGCCACTCTGGGGGCGACAAGAGGCTGAACTGAGGGTGGCAAGAGGCCACTCTGCGGTTGCGAACTAAGGGGTGGCAAGAGGCCATTCAGCGGTTGGAATAAGTGACCTCTCTTGGCAGTAAGTATCTGCCAGGGGATACCTCCAGGAGATGGACAGCAGCGTCTTCCCGTGTATCAACATCCCGGTCTGCGTGGTTAGTACTGACCCCTTGCCGCAGTGGAAGTGCTCGGGAGGACAGCGGGGGCGCGGCGGCGGCGCGCGGCCGGGCGGCGCGGGCGCGCAGGCGGGCCCGGCGTGCCCGTCGCCGCACGCGCAGGTGCGCTCGGTGGCAGACGTGGTTAGTACTGACCCCTTGCCGCAGTGGAAGTGCTCGGGAGGACAGCGGGGGCGCGGCGGCGGCGCGCGGCCGGGCGGCGCGGGCGCGCAGGCGGGCCCGGCGTGCCCGTCGCCGCACGCGCAGGTGCGCTCGGTGGCAGACGTGGTTAGTACTGACCCCTTGCCGCAGTGGAAGTGCTCGGGAGGACAGCGGGGGCGCGGCGGCGGCGCGCGGCCGGGCGGCGCGGGCGCGCAGGCGGGCCCGGCGTGCCCGTCGCCGCACGCGCAGGTGCGCTCGGTGGCAGACGTGGTTAGTACTGACCCCTTGCCGCAGTGGAAGTGCTCGGGAGGACAGCGGGGGCGCGGCGGCGGCGCGCGGCCGGGCGGCGCGGGCGCGCAGGCGGGCCCGGCGTGCCCGTCGCCGCACGCGCAGGTGCGCTCGGTGGCAGACGTGGTTAGTACTGACCCCTTGCCGCAGTGGAAGTGCTCGGGAGGACAGCGGGGGCGCGGCGGCGGCGCGCGGCCGGGCGGCGCGGGCGCGCAGGCGGGCCCGGCGTGCCCGTCGCCGCACGCGCAGGTGCGCTCGGTGGCAGACGTGGTTAGTACTGACCCCTTGCCGCAGTGGAAGTGCTCGGGAGGACAGCGGGGGCGCGGCGGGGGCGCGCGGCCGGGCGGCGCGGGCGCGCAGGCGGGCCCGGCGTGCCCGTCGCCGCACGCGCAGGTGCGCTCGGTGGCAGACGTGGTTAGTACTGACCCCTTGCCGCAGTGGAAGTGCTCGGGAGGACAGCGGGGGCGCGGCGGCGGCGCGCGGCCGGGCGGCGCGGGCGCGCAGGCGGGCCCGGCGAGCCCGTCGCCGCACGCGCAGGTGCGCTCGGTGGCAGACGTGGTTAGTACTGACCCCTTGCCGCAACCTCTGCTAAAGACCAATGCGTCTGGCACGTCGATCCGCACAGTCTCTGAGGCCAAGGTGTTGGGAGTCATTCTGGACCCCACCCAATCATTCGCACCCCACGCGGCGACGATCGGTGACAGAGCGTCCAATTGTTTCGGCAAGGTCTCGAGGGTTTCCGCAAACCGATGGGGAGTGCGGTACAGGGCGCTCCGGGTACTCTATGGCGGCACATACGAGGCGACGCTCACGTACGCGGCCAGAATATGGTATCACCGGGCTACGGTACATGTCGTTCGCAGCGTGCTGCTCAGGACGCAAAGATCCTCGTTAGTTCTACTAACGAAGGCTTACAGGTCGAGCAGTACTGCAGCGCTACCGGTTCTGGCGGGGGTCCTGCCGGCGGACTTACTGCTGACTAGAGCGGGTCGTAGGTTAGCTGAAACGGAGGGTGAACCGAACGAGACGCACAGACGTATCCGAGCGAACATCGACGCAGAGACCGTAGAGTCCTGGCAGGCTCGATGGGAGGCCGAGACTAAGGGTCGCGAATTGTTCGCGTTCTTCCCAGACGTAGGCGAGCGCATGAAGGCGCACTGGGTTGAACCCGATTACGAACTATCGCAGATCCTTATGGGCCATGGCTGCTTTAGGAAACGTCTGAGCGATCTGGGGTTGAGCGACACTACAGGGTGCAGCTGTGGGGAGAAGTGGGAGACGCGGGACCATATCCTGTGGGATTGCCCGTTGTACGCGGAGGCGAGAAGCACAATGTTAGGGGGGGTAACAAGGCAAGGAGGGCTCGAGGGACCGATATACCACGCAGATCTTGTGAGTAGTGAGGCGAACTTCGGACAGCTTAGGAGGTTCGCCAGGACCTGGCATAAATCGAGGCGGGCCGAGGAATACACATTTTCGAACGGGGACGAGGGGGGGGCACAGAGGTACCGAGCTGGAGGGGAGCAGCCCAGCAATGAAGTCTGTTCTGTGATGAGCATGCCCCAGAAGGGGGAGAGTGCCGGGACACGCGTGCGTAGGTTTTTGTAGAGTCTTGAGCCACCCGAGTGGATCATAACTCACAGATTCGGTCCGTATAACCGCAAGGTTGGTAGGACCATGGGAAGGTGGAGGGAGTGACCCCTTGCCGCAGTGGAAGTGCTCGGGAGGACAGCGGGGGCGCGGCGGCGGCGCGCGGCCGGGCGGCGCGGGCGCGCAGGCGGGCCCGGCGTGCCCGTCGCCGCACGCGCAGGTGCGCTCGGTGGCAGACGTGGTTAGTACTGACCCCTTGCCGCAGTGGAAGTGCTCGGGAGGACAGCGGGGGCGCGGCGGCGGCGCGCGGCCGGGCGGCGCGGGCGCGCAGGCGGGCCCGGCGTGCCCGTCGCCGCACGCGCAGGTGCGCTCGGTGGCAGACGTGGTTAGTACTGACCCCTTGCCGCAGTGGAAGTGCTCGGGAGGACAGCGGGGGCGCGGCGGCGGCGCGCGGCCGGGCGGCGCGGGCGCGCAGGCGGGCCCGGCGTGCCCGTCGCCGCACGCGCAGGTGCGCTCGGTGGCAGACGTGGTTAGTACTGACCCCTTGCCGCAGTGGAAGTGCTCGGGAGGACAGCGGGGGCGCGGCGGCGGCGCGCGGCCGGGCGGCGCGGGCGCGCAGGCGGGCCCGGCGTGCCCGTCGCCGCACGCGCAGGTGCGCTCGGTGGCAGACGTGGTTAGTACTGACCCCTTGCCGCAGTGGAAGTGCTCGGGAGGACAGCGGGGGCGCGGCGGCGGCGCGCGGCCGGGCGGCGCGGGCGCGCAGGCGGGCCCGGCGTGCCCGTCGCCGCACGCGCAGGTGCGCTCGGTGGCAGACGTGGTTAGTACTGACCCCTTGCCGCAGTGGAAGTGCTCGGGAGGACAGCGGGGGCGCGGCGGCGGCGCGCGGCCGGGCGGCGCGGGCGCGCAGGCGGGCCCGGCGTGCCCGTCGCCGCACGCGCAGGTGCGCTCGGTGGCAGACGTGGTTAGTACTGACCCCTTGCCGCAGTGGAAGTGCTCGGGAGGACAGCGGGGGCGCGGCGGCGGCGCGCGGCCGGGCGGCGCGGGCGCGCAGGCGGGCCCGGCGAGCCCGTCGCCGCACGCGCAGGTGCGCTCGGTGGCAGACGTGGTTAGTACTGACCCCTTGCCGCAGTGGAAGTGCTCGGGAGGACAGCGGGGGCGCGGCGGCGGCGCGCGGCCGGGCGGCGCGGGCGCGCAGGCGGGCCCGGCGTGCCCGTCGCCGCACGCGCAGGTGCGCTCGGTGGCAGACGTGGTTAGTACTGACCCCTTGCCGCAGTGGAAGTGCTCGGGAGGACAGCGGGGGCGCGGCGGCGGCGCGCGGCCGGGCGGCGCGGGCGCGCAGGCGGGCCCGGCGTGCCCGTCGCCGCACGCGCAGGTGCGCTCGGTGGCAGACGTGGTTAGTACTGACCCCTTGCCGCAGTGGAAGTGCTCGGGAGGACAGCGGGGGCGCGGCGGCGGCGCGCGGCCGGGCGGCGCGGGCGCGCAGGCGGGCCCGGCGAGCCCGTCGCCGCACGCGCAGGTGCGCTCGGTGGCAGACGTGGTTAGTACTGACCCCTTGCCGCAGTGGAAGTGCTCGGGAGGACAGCGGGGGCGCGGCGGCGGCGCGCGGCCGGGCGGCGCGGGCGCGCAGGCGGGCCCGGCGAGCCCGTCGCCGCACGCGCAGGTGCGCTCGGTGGCAGACGTGGTTAGTACTGACCCCTTGCCGCAGTGGAAGTGCTCGGGAGGACAGCGGGGGCGCGGCGGCGGCGCGCGGCCGGGCGGCGCGGGCGCGCAGGCGGGCCCGGCGAGCCCGTCGCCGCACGCGCAGGTGCGCTCGGTGGCAGACGTGGTTAGTACTGACCCCTTGCCGCAGTGGAAGTGCTCGGGAGGACAGCGGGGGCGCGGCGGCGGCGCGCGGCCGGGCGGCGCGGGCGCGCAGGCGGGCCCGGCGAGCCCGTCGCCGCACGCGCAGGTGCGCTCGGTGGCAGACGTGGTTAGTACTGACCCCTTGCCGCAGTGGAAGTGCTCGGGAGGACAGCGGGGGCGCGGCGGCGGCGCGCGGCCGGGCGGCGCGGGCGCGCAGGCGGGCCCGGCGAGCCCGTCGCCGCACGCGCAGGTGCGCTCGGTGGCAGACGTGGTTAGTACTGACCCCTTGCCGCAGTGGAAGTGCTCGGGAGGACAGCGGGGGCGCGGCGGCGGCGCGCGGCCGGGCGGCGCGGGCGCGCAGGCGGGCCCGGCGAGCCCGTCGCCGCACGCGCAGGTGCGCTCGGTGGCAGACGTGGCCAGGCACAGCCCCGCGCACCCGCCATTCTTGAACGAACACGCGTTGTGGACGCCTGCACACGAAACACGCTCATTAACTTAAACACATAGATATTATACTACAACTAGTTACTTAAGTACTTTGGAAGATCGGATCGCTTTGAATAAGGGTGTGCTCTTTTACATTAAATAAAATATTTTTTTAACAAACATAATATAAGCCCATTTACATAAATTACATTTAATATAGCCTTCATGGATTTCGCAGACCTTTGATAGGCTTAATCACACCGCAATCTAAAGATTTAAAATCTTTGGAAAACCAAGGTGTAGAAGTCGTAGTACATGGACCGCCTCAAGTTAATTTACAGACAAAGCACAGCTTATTTTAAAAACATTCTATCGGTCCGACTTTCCTTATAAACAAAAGCGTAAGCCCAGGAGACCCTCTTTCACCAATATTGTTCACATGCACCCTCGAGGTATTTTTAAGACCTTAAATACTGCAGCGTTCCCGTACAGCATGACTACCAGTTGCTGACGCTGTATAAATCGTCTATAATAGATCCAAAGGCCTTACTTAGACATGGACATCAAAGGGAAATGATAGCGGTAGCAAACGCCTCAAAACCACGCATGCATATCTCAAGAGGGGCGAGCCCTCACAGACTAGAGTATGATGATGATATTTATAACTGAATATTCTAGGTAACAGATTCCGACAGAAAAGTTTTATTAGTCGACGGCAAGAAGGCATCACGTGAAAAGTGGAGAGTCCAGTATTTAGTCGTAGTGTACCTTCTTGGCTCTGCTTGTCGATGAGCTTGAGGTCGTACAGCGGCGGCGCCAGGCGGTGCAGCAGCGCCACGGTGCCGTTCCGCAGCAGGCGCTTCACCAGCCCCGTGTTGTGCTCCGACCACACCACGTCCCCTGCAACCAACGCCCACCGTCACTCCACGTATTTGCTGAGTGTTCGGTTTACCCGAACAATATTAGTGCAAACGTTATTTACCATCGACGATGGCGAGCCCCACGGGCTGGGACAGGCGCGCGCGCGGCCCGTCGCCCAGCGCGCGCGGCCCGTCGCCCAGCGCGCGCGGCCCGTCGCCCAGCGCGCGCGGCCCGTCGCCCAGCGCGCGCGGCCCGTCGCCCAGCGCGCGCGGCCCGTCGCCCAGCGCGCGCGGCCCGTCGCCCAGCGCGCGCGGCCCGTCGCCCAGCGCGCGCGGCCCGTCGCCCAGCGCGCGCGGCCCGTCGCCCAGCACGCGCGGCCCGTCGCCCAGCGCGCGCGGCCCGTCGTCCAGCGCGCGCGGCCCGTCGCCCAGCGCGCGCGGCCCGTCGCCCAGCACGCGCGCGCGCACGCCGCGCGCCAGGTCCAGCTTCTCCACCACGTTCCGGTACACGTCGCACCTGCCGCACAACACGAACCAGTTTGATTTCAAATCATTTTCAAAAAATATATACACATTTGTGCTCTTAGGGTATTTAAGGTCTCAACAGAAAACCAGCGCTCACTGGTCTCCTGATGGTGTAGCATAATGCTGAGCTTAGTCTATTTTGTATCTACTTCAAACTGTGTCTATTATTTTCCAGGCCGTTGGGCCAGCGCAGGTCCGTGTCGACGAGCGCGCGCGCGCCCGCGCCGTCCATGCGCGCGCGCACGCCGTGCAGTACACTCTATCATTAGTTACCAGTAGAGCTCGCCCTGGTGCAGCGCCAGGCCGTTGGGCCAGCGCAGGTCCGTGTCGACGAGCGCGCGCGCGCCCGCGCCGTTCATGCGCGCGCGCACGCCGTGCAGTACACTCTATCATTAGTTACCAGTAGAGCTCGCCCTGGTGCAGCGCCAGGCCGTTGGGCCAGCGCAGGTCCGTGTCGACGAGCGCGCGCGCGCCCGCGCCGTTCATGCGCGCGCGCACGCCGTGCAGTACACTCTATCATTAGTTACCAGTAGAGCTCGCCCTGGTGCAGCGCCAGGCCGTTGGGCCAGCGCAGGTCCGTGTCGACGAGCGCGCGCGCGCCCGCGCCGTTCATGCGCGCGCGCACGCCGTGCAGTACACTCTATCATTAGTTACCAGTAGAGCTCGCCCTGGTGCAGCGCCAGGCCGTTGGGCCAGCGCAGGTCCGTGTCGACGAGCGCGCGCGCGCCCGCGCCGTTCATGCGCGCGCGCACGCCGTGCAGTACACTCTATCATTAGTTACCAGTAGAGCTCGCCCTGGTGCAGCGCCAGGCCGTTGGGCCAGCGCAGGTCCGTGTCGACGAGCGCGCGCGCGCCCGCGCCGTTCATGCGCGCGCGCACGCCGTGCAGTACACTCTATCATTAGTTACCAGTAGAGCTCGCCCTGGTGCAGCGCCAGGCCGTTGGGCCAGCGCAGGTCCGTGTCGACGAGCGCGCGCGCGCCCGCGCCGTTCATGCGCGCGCGCACGCCGTGCAGTACACTCTATCATTAGTTACCAGTAGAGCTCGCCCTGGTGCAGCGCCAGGCCGTTGGGCCAGCGCAGGTCCGTGTCGACGAGCGCGCGCGCGCCCGCGCCGTTCATGCGCGCGCGCACGCCGTGCAGTACACTCTATCATTAGTTACCAGTAGAGCTCGCCCTGGTGCAGCGCCAGGCCGTTGGGCCAGCGCAGGTCCGTGTCGACGAGCGCGCGCGCGCCCGCGCCGTTCATGCGCGCGCGCACGCCGTGCAGTACACTCTATCATTAGTTACCAGTAGAGCTCGCCCTGGTGCAGCGCCAGGCCGTTGGGCCAGCGCAGGTCCGTGTCGACGAGCGCGCGCGCGCCAGCGCCGTTCATGCGCGCGCGCACGCCGTGCAGTACACTCTATCATTAGTTACCAGTAGAGCTCGCCCTGGTGCAGCGCCAGGCCGTTGGGCCAGCGCAGGTCCGTGTCGACGAGCGCGCGCGCGCCCGCGCCGTTCATGCGCGCGCGCACGCCGTGCAGTACACTCTATCATTAGTTACCAGTAGAGCTCGCCCTGGTGCAGCGCCAGGCCGTTGGGCCAGCGCAGGTCCGTGTCGACGAGCGCGCGCGCGCCCGCGCCGTTCATGCGCGCGCGCACGCCGTGCAGTACACTCTATCATTAGTTACCAGTAGAGCTCGCCCTGGTGCAGCGCCAGGCCGTTGGGCCAGCGCAGGTCCGTGTCGACGAGCGCGCGCGCGCCCGCGCCGTTCATGCGCGCGCGCACGCCGTGCAGTACACTCTATCATTAGTTACCAGTAGAGCTCGCCCTGGTGCAGCGCCAGGCCGTTGGGCCAGCGCAGGTCCGTGTCGACGAGCGCGCGCGCGCCCGCGCCGTCCATGCGCGCGCGCACGCCGTGCAGTACACTCTATCATTAGTTACCAGTAGAGCTCGCCCTGGTGCAGCGCCAGGCCGTTGGGCCAGCGCAGGTCCGTGTCGACGAGCGCGCGCGCGCCCGCGCCGTCCATGCGCGCGCGCACGCCGTGCAGTACACTCTATCATTAGTTACCAGTAGAGCTCGCCCTGGTGCAGCGCCAGGCCGTTGGGCCAGCGCAGGTCCGTGTCGACGAGCGCGCGCGCGCCCGCGCCGTCCATGCGCGCGCGCCACACCTCGCCGGGCGCCTCCGCGCGCTCCGCGCCCGCGCCGCGCGCCCACGCCGTCCAGTACATCTCGCTGGGGACAACATTTTGTTTATGAAACACGATAATTCAGAGACCTGACAGGAAATGACAAGGACGAAGCGCAATTACACTCCGTCTACTTTCCCCCGCGGCCCTTTGGCACTGGCCGAGCAAGTAAGGTGGTTACCCGTTGGCGGGGTCGAGCACGATCTGGCGCGGCGCGTGCTGCGCGTGCGTGTGCAGCGTGCGGCGCGCGGCGGGCGCGCTCAGGCGGCACGCGCGCACCGCGCCCGCGCCGCCCTCCGACCAGAACAGGTTACGTCCTAAAATGCAAAAGGGATTTACAAATAAAACTATAATAATAGAACTATAGCTTTTTTAATTTAATAACGATTTTTTGGTGTTTCTAATAAGTCGTCTGGCTTGTTTCTCGTATTTTATTTTGATATTAATATTAATTAATAATTATAATTATAGATATTAATTTATGAAATCAGGCGTTACTTTGCGGAAATCCATATTATTATGACAATAAAATGCAATGAAAATATACCGCAAAAGCGGAATTAAAACTAGATATTTTCATTGCATTTTATTGTCATATTAATATGAGTTTCAATTTTGGAGAAACAACCGTTGTTTTCTATTATCATAATGGTATAACAATGCAAAATAATATCCGATTTATCGATTTTAATACGTAGGAACACTCAATGATACGTTAAAATTAGTTAGAGAGGGAATTCGCAATAAAAATATAAACCCAGGGGGTATTTCTAATTAGATGACCACCACTGTATTAAACTTTCGGCGTTGCAATATTAGTGCCACTGCGATGTAACAGTTGAAGCGTGCACCCTGGCGAGGTGTGCGTGCACCCTGGCGAGGTGTGCGTGCACCCTGGCGAGGTGTGCGCGCACCCTGGCGAGGTGTGCGCGCACCCTGGCGAGGTGTGCGTGCACCCTGGCGAGGTGTGCGTGCACCCTGGCGAGGTGTGCGTGCACCCTGGCGAGGTGTGCGCGCACCCTGGCGAGGTGTGCGCGCACTCTGGGCAGGTGTGCGCGCACCCTGGCGAGGTGTGCGCGCACCCTGGCGAGGTGTGCGTGCACCCTGGCGAGGTGTGCGCGCACCCTGGCGAGGTGTGCGCGCACCCTGGCGAGGTGTGCGTGCACCCTGGCGAGGTGTGCGTGCACCCTGGCGAGGTGTGCGTGCACCCTGGCGAGGTGTGCGCGCACCCTGGCGAGGTGTGCGCGCACTCTGGGCAGGTGTGCGCGCACCCTGGCGAGGTGTGCGCGCACCCTGGCGAGGTGTGCGTGCACCCTGGCGAGGTGTGCGCGCACCCTGGCGAGGTGTGCGCGCACCCTGGCGAGGTGTGCGTGCACCCTGGCGAGGTGTGCGTGCACCCTGGCGAGGTGTGCGTGCACCCTGGCGAGGTGTGCGCGCACCCTGGCGAGGTGTGCGTGCACCCTGGCGAGGTGTGCGTGCACCCTGGCGAGGTGTGCGTGCACCCTGGCGAGGTGTGCGCGCACCCTGGCGAGGTGTGCGCGCACTCTGGGCAGGTGTGCGCTCACCGATCCAGTCGAGCGCGAGCCCCTCGCAGTTGTCGACGTCGTCTCCGATGAACAGCTCGCGGCCCGACCCGTCCAGCTTCTGGCGCGCTATCTCGTACCTGCAACCAAGCGACCCTGTTACGCTTACTATGCACTCTAAATGAACATCGATACAACAGAATCCCACGATACTCCAGCCACTTTCCATGTAGAATGTTTGTAAACAAACTGCCAAATTTAAAATTGAATTGCTTCCTAAATGTTGTTTTCTTGCCCGAATTCATAGTAATTTATATTGAAGTAAGTGGTCACAAATCCCAATAACTGAAATATATTAAAAAAACTATACCATTCCTTGGCAGTCGGGTAAAAATTTTCGTTTTGACATCTGAATAACTTTATTATATAGATATTTTATAGATTGATTTAATAATTAAATTTTTAATTGAATACATTTGACTTCATTATCTCTTTCAATGTTATTAATTATATTTTAATTTTAAATGTTGCTACGCCCTTACAGGGTAAATGTACGTACCTATAGCATCCTAGACCTAATAAATGAATATGAATATGAAAAACCAACAGAAAGAAAGTTATTTTTAGGTTACGAATTGATGACAAACATTCTACATAGAAAGTGGCTGGAGTATAGAGACCTGAGCCTATCAATTTAGACCATTTATATGAATGCGAATGGCAAAATCAAAAGGAGGCCTATGCCCAGCAGTGGGTCGATAAAGGCTGATGATGATGATGATATGAATGCGTCCTTCCCGCCATTACCGGTCACTGTAGGCAGGTTCCTCCGTGTTACCTGTGCACGTCGCAGTAGTAGAGGTACTGGTCGCGCAGGTCCACGGCGAGCGCGGAGGGGCGCGCGGCGCCGGTGGCGGGCGCGATGGCCTCCTCGCCGTCCCCCCCCTCCCCCTCCACGCTGAGCGCCTGCACCAGCGCGGGCGCGCCGCCACCAGGTAGTGTTACCTGTGCACGTCGCAGTAGTAGAGGTACTGGTCGCGCAGGTCCACGGCGAGCGCGGAGGGGCGCGCGGCGCCGGTGGCGGGCGCGATGGCCTCCTCGCCGTCCCCCCCCTCCCCCTCCACGCTGAGCGCCTGCACCAGCGCGGGCGCGCCGCCACCAGGTAGTGTTACCTGTGCACGTCGCAGTAGTAGAGGTACTGGTCGCGCAGATCCACGGCGAGCGCGGAGGGGCGCGCGGCGCCGGTGGCGGGCGCGATGGCCTCCTCGCCGTCCCCCCCCTCCCCCTCCACGCTGAGCGCCTGCACCAGCGCGGGCGCGCCGCCACCAGGTAGTGTTACCTGTGCACGTCGCAGTAGTAGAGGTACTGGTCGCGCAGATCCACGGCGAGCGCGGAGGGGCGCGCGGCGCCGGTGGCGGGCGCGATGGCCTCCTCGCCGTCCCCCCCCTCCCCCTCCACGCTGAGCGCCTGCACCAGCGCGGGCGCGCCGCCACCAGGTAGTGTTACCTGTGCACGTCGCAGTAGTAGAGGTACTGGTCGCGCAGATCCACGGCGAGCGCGGAGGGGCGCGCGGCGCCGGTGGCGGGCGCGATGGCCTCCTCGCCGTCCCCCCCCTCCCCCTCCACGCTGAGCGCCTGCACCAGCGCGGGCGCGCCGCCACCAGGTAGTGTTACCTGTGCACGTCGCAGTAGTAGAGGTACTGGTCGCGCAGATCCACGGCGAGCGCGGAGGGGCGCGCGGCGCCGGTGGCGGGCGCGATGGCCTCCTCGCCGTCCCCCCCCTCCCCCTCCACGCTGAGCGCCTGCACCAGCGCGGGCGCGCCGCGCGCCACCACCAGGTAGCGATCTCTTTCCACTCCTGTACACACAAGGTTAAAATTCAGTCCAGTATTCACATATGTTTGTTCTTTTTCATCCCATCTATTCGAAAAGGACGACATGATTCGCCTTCAAGCACCCAAAGGTGGTGTTTACTATAAGAAACTTTTAGCGGGCAGTAATGAGTTTTTAATCCAAGTGCGCCGCAATCATCTTTGCCGCGCACTATTTAAATTTGGAACATCTTAGTGTTTAACGCCAAAGAAATCGAACGCAAATATTGTTTGAATAAAGACTGGCTGGCACGACGCCCACAGTCGCGCCGCCGGCTGAATAAAAAACAAAGAAATCAAATTAAAAACGCGCGAACTACAGCCCGCGTTTTCGTAAATTTTCACCGACTGTTAGAAATTCATGGTTTTGTTTTGAAAAATGAGTTCGTCAAGTGACAGTGAAAGTATAGAATTAACTCCTGAATGTATTAGAACTGACGCAAGAATTGTGATGGATAATCTATTACCTGCAAAATCCCGGGAGAAATATATGAAAGCCTATGGTAATTTTATTAAATGGAGAAATGCAAGAGGCGCCAAGAATTTTTCAGAATCTGTGTTTTTGGCTTATCTCTAGTACTTAGCCAAAACTAAACAACCTTCCACTCTTTGGAGTACCTACTCAATGCTAAAATCAACAGTCAGTTCTAATAACGACGTAACGAATCCCTCGCTACGTTCAGGATTCTACTAAAGAATCCTTCGCTACGCTCGGGATTCTACTCTAGAATCCCTCACTTCGCTCTGGATTCAAAAAAGCGCCCTCGCCGTAAAAATATTATTTTGCTCCCTTATGATACAGTCTACTATTTCAGTATTGTTCACCTTACATTAGGACAGCACGAAAATTGTCGGAACAAAATATGTTCTGGTATATATGGTCTGGTTCTATATGGTCAAAAAGCACCCTTATGGTGTGACTTTGTCTGTCTGTTACAGATATCTTGGGATTTAAGGTTTAAAAATCTACATTATTTCCGCTATCAGACAAGAGATGCCGCTGAGAACACAAAAAATATTGGATGATGGCACGGACCCCTCGGTATGCGAGTCCGACTCGCTCTTGGCCGATTTTATTTTTTATTGACTTAAGAAATCATTATGGGCATAATAATGAACTTTGCGTGGATGGTAAGGACTGTGTTATTAGAAAAGATATTTATTTATTTATTTTTCGGAAAACCAGAAGCTTATTAATAACTTATAAAACAATAAAATATATACCATGAAGCTAATTAAAGGTTTTCACCGATATATAACATAACATGATTTACTTACTGTGGCAGCGGTGCCTGCCCTGCAGCCGGTAGCCGTGGCGGCACAGGCAGCGCGCGCGCACGCGGCCCGCCTCCCACTCCGGGATGCACAGGTGCGAGCAGTTGCCGTTGTTCACGCCGCAGCCGTGCTCCACTGCGCACACAACAAGGTTACACTGCACAAATGGTAATTATCCAACAATTCAACCAGTTCATGTGCCCTGACTGAGATGACTTAGAGACTGAGATACTGGAGGACGGATGACATCGTTAGAGTGGCGGAGGTTGGGCTAACAGTGGGCAGATACCTCGAGGCTGCCTCTGCGCGTGGTAGACGAGCGCGGAGGTGGGGCGCGCGCCCAGCGGCAGCGCGGGGGGGGCGCGCGCGCGTTGCGCCGAGCTGTCGCGCGACGCCACCGCCACGCTGCAGTTGGCCCACTCCGGCAGGTACATACCTCGAGGCTGCCTCTGCGCGTGGTAGACGAGCGCGGAGGTGGGGCGCGCGCCCAGCGGCAGCGCGGGGGGGGCGCGCGCGCGCCGCGCCGAGCTGTCGCGCGACGCCACCGCCACGCTGCAGTTGGCCCACTCCGGCAGGTACATACCTCGAGGCTGCCTCTGCGCGTGGTAGACGAGCGCGGAGGTGGGGCGCGCGCCCAGCGGCAGCGCGGGGGGGGCGCGCGCGCGCCGCGCCGAGCTGTCGCGCGACGCCACCGCCACGCTGCGGTTGCCCCACTCCGGCAGGTACATACCTCGAGGCTGCCTCTGCGCGTGGTAGACGAGCGCGGAGGTGGGGCGCGCGCCCAGCGGCAGCGCGGGGGGGGCGCGCGCGCGCCGCGCCGAGCTGTCGCGCGACGCCACCGCCACGCTGCGGTTGCCCCACTCCGGCAGGTACATACCTCGAGGCTGCCTCTGCGCGTGGTAGACGAGCGCGGAGGTGGGGCGCGCGCCCAGCGGCAGCGCGGGGGGGGCGCGCGCGCACCGCGCCGAGCTGTCGCGCGACGCCGCCGCCACGCTGCGGTTGGCCCACTCCGGCAGGTACATACCTCGAGGCTGCCTCTGCGCGTGGTAGACGAGCGCGGAGGTGGGGCGCGCGCCCAGCGGCAGCGCGGGGGGGGCGCGCGCGCGCCGCGCCGAGCTGTCGCGCGACGCCACCGCCACGCTGCAGTTGGCCCACTCCGGCAGGTACATACCTCGAGGCTGCCTCTGCGCGTGGTAGACGAGCGCGGAGGTGGGGCGCGCGCCCAGCGGCAGCGCGGGGGGGGCGCGCGCGCGCCGCGCCGAGCTGTCGCGCGACGCCACCGCCACGCTGCAGTTGGCCCACTCCGGCAGGTACATACCTCGAGGCTGCCTCTGCGCGTGGTAGACGAGCGCGGAGGTGGGGCGCGCGCCCAGCGGCAGCGCGGGGGGGGCGCGCGCGCGCCGCGCCGAGCTGTCGCGCGACGCCACCGCCACGCTGCGGTTGCCCCACTCCGGCAGGTACATACCTCGAGGCTGCCTCTGCGCGTGGTAGACGAGCGCGGAGGTGGGGCGCGCGCCCAGCGGCAGCGCGGGGGGGGCGCGCGCGCGCCGCGCCGAGCTGTCGCGCGACGCCACCGCCACGCTGCAGTTGGCCCACTCCGGCAGGTACATACCTCGAGGCTGCCTCTGCGCGTGGTAGACGAGCGCGGAGGTGGGGCGCGCGCCCAGCGGCAGCGCGGGGGGGGCGCGCGCGCGCCGCGCCGAGCTGTCGCGCGACGCCACCGCCACGCTGCGGTTGCCCCACTCCGGCAGGTACATACCTCGAGGCTGCCTCTGCGCGTGGTAGACGAGCGCGGAGGTGGGGCGCGCGCCCAGCGGCAGCGCGGGGGGGGGCGCGCGCGCGCCGCGCCGAGCTGTCGCGCGACGCCACCGCCACGCTGCGGTTGCCCCACTCCGGCAGGTACATACCTCGAGGCTGCCTCTGCGCGTGGTAGACGAGCGCGGAGGTGGGGCGCGCGCCCAGCGGCAGCGCGGGGGGGGCGCGCGCGCGCCGCGCCGAGCTGTCGCGCGACGCCACCGCCACGCTGCGGTTGCCCCACTCCGGCAGGTACATACCTCGAGGCTGCCTCTGCGCGTGGTAGACGAGCGCGGAGGTGGGGCGCGCGCCCAGCGGCAGCGCGGGGGGGGCGCGCGCGCGTTGCGCCGAGCTGTCGCGCGACGCCACCGCCACGCTGCGGTTGCCCCACTCCGGCAGGTACATACCTCGAGGCTGCCTCTGCGCGTGGTAGACGAGCGCGGAGGTGGGGCGCGCGCCCAGCGGCAGCGCGGGGGGGGGCGCGCGCGCGCCGCGCCGAGCTGTCGCGCGACGCCACCGCCACGCTGCGGTTGCCCCACTCCGGCAGGTACATACCTCGAGGCTGCCTCTGCGCGTGGTAGACGAGCGCGGAGGTGGGGCGCGCGCCCAGCGGCAGCGCGGGGGGGGCGCGCGCGCGCCGCGCCGAGCTGTCGCGCGACGCCACCGCCACGCTGCGGTTGCCCCACTCCGGCAGGTACATACCTCGAGGCTGCCTCTGCGCGTGGTAGACGAGCGCGGAGGTGGGGCGCGCGCCCAGCGGCAGCGCGGGGGGGGCGCGCGCGCGTTGCGCCGAGCTGTCGCGCGACGCCACCGCCACGCTGCGGTTGCCCCACTCCGGCAGGTACACCAGCCACTCCAACACGGAGATGTGCTGCAGTTTCTGCGTCTGCGGACGAACGTTACGTTCCAATTATTGCACTAGAACTGCTGCTGAGGAGAAACCACATGTTCTACAATGCAATACAATACAATATTTTTATATAAATAATTTACGGCTAAGTATCACATATTACTTATATCTAATGAAATACTGATGTACTGTTAATGTGTTGGTTGCACATTAACAGCATATCCAAAGTCTCCAAAGTATGTCTATATATGATGTCTGTATATGATGATACAGAGAAGTTATTAGCTATAATAAAGTAGGTATAACACTTTATTTTTACAAACTTGTACAAATAATGTTAACATTAGTTTAAGATTATCTTGTCACTGTTGTTTTAATTATTTTTTCTTTATGCTATTATATCAGATCTATTAAAATTTTTGTGTGATTAAATTTATTTGCTTGTGACCTAGTTTTTGCCTGAAAAACAGGATCACCTAGTTCAGGCATAGGCTAAGTTCATTAGGTTTCTTTGATTAAATTAGATATAAATAATATGTACTACTTAGCCGTAAGTTATTTCAATAAAAAATATTATTATTATTATATCGACGTCAGGGGATTCATCTTATGTAGATTATGAAGAACCACGCAACAACGTCATAATTTCACCATCACCGCCATTTCTAGCTTTAGAACTATTAAAGATTATTTCATAATTAGGGTTCACATTCACATATATGGTATAATGTATGCTAAGAAAACTATTTTATTAGTTTTTTGGTGCAGATGATAAGACTCACATTGTAGTTCCGCGCCGTAGTCCGCCGGTGCTGCCCGTCCAGGTCGCTGGACTCCACGCACTCGAGGTAGGAGTCGGCCCAGTACAGGCGGCGCCGCGCCGCGTCCACCGCCAGCGCGCCCGGGTAGACCAGCTTGACGTGCGCGATGCGCGTGCGCGCGCCGCCCGCCAGCGACGCGCGCGACACGCTGGCCGGGGACGCGCCCCACACCGACATGAAGATATATCTACACAGAGATAAGTGTCTGATATAAATCCCTGGGGTATGCCCGTATAGAGTTATCTATGATGATTGAAATAAGTTGCGAGACGCTTTAGGTGTTTTTTGTTACCTTTTAAAGCATTTGACTGTGTACACCATGAAAAGTTTATCAGGAAATTGCGCCACTATGTTGTTAGGGATATCTCATTGGATCTACTTATTTCTTATCTCGATAACAGGATACAAAGAGTTAATATTAATGGAAAACGATCTCCGGGATCTGTAGTAACAAAGGGTGTACCGCAGGGATCAATTCCTGGGCCTTTTCTATTTTTGATTGACCGGGTCCAGGGCGAGCCCCTGCAGCTTGCTGAGCTGCTGGTCCAGCAGCAGGCGGCAGGCGCCGGCGCGCGCGCACACGTACAACACGTGACTCACCCATTGACCGGGTCCAGGGCGAGCCCCTGCAGCTTGCTGAGCTGCTGGTCCAGCAGCAGGCGGCATGCGCCGGCGCGCGCGCACACGTACAGCACCTCTCGCTCCGAGTCGCCGTAGTATGTGTTGCCGCTGCTCCAGTCGAACAGCATGTGCGTCACCGCTGCAACCACATACCGCATCTATTATCTCAATAAACAACAACTATGTACTGACAAATCCGCTAACCTTTATGCAATAAACGCTTGAAAAACACTCAAAAAGAATTTGCGTGAGTATTACACATACGCAAATTTTTTGGAACGTTCATCACATGTGATGATGACCATGATCTCTGTTCTTACTTCACAAAACGAATAGTGTGTTACGTTTATTTTGAAAGTAACCATCTATCATCTTCAGTGGAACAGTGGATAGAAGATCTCTAAAGAATTCTGCAATTCTTAAGAGCTCTTCTGTCCACTGTTCCACTGAATATTACGTCGTTGCCTCAGCGCTGAGAGCGATCGCAGCAACAGGTCACAATAACTATACTTACAGTTGATGTCGGGAAAGAAGTCCGGCGCGGGCAGCGTCCACGAGTCGGTGAAGTTGTCGACGCGCGCGCACACCACGCCCGCGCGCGACATGTTGTGGTGCACGTAGCAGAACGACCTGCGGACACAACACTGTCAGTGCCATCCCTCATCGGGACACAGGCCCCCGCCGCTCGTCAGGACAACTCGTGTGTGGTGACGTCACTCACCCGTTGGAGTGCAGAAAGTCGATGGCGCGCACGTTGAGGGCGCTGAGCGTCTGGTGCGGCGGCGGGGGCGCGGGGCGCGCGGGCAGCACGCGCCGCACGTCCGTCTGCGTCACCACCAGCAGGGAGAGAGGCTCGTCCACAGGGTCTACAAGTACACAGACGAATCGTGGAACAACATTTTGCATCTTGTGCAGCGATTAATCCATAACTGCTGACCAGTTACATATTTAATTATGATATGAAAAGAACATGTAGGTACCATTGATAGCATTGCAGGATCTTCCGTCCTTGTCGAGCTGGTAGCCGACGGCGCAGGCGCAGGTGTAGGAGCCGACCGTGTTGCGGCACTCCTGCGCACATGTGTCTTCCTGCAAACACTCGTCGCTATCTGTAAACGACATGTGCGAGCTCACGATTTGGCCTTGTCTACCAGCGGTTTAGGATCTGATTGTAATTTTAGGTGGCTCACTTACGACAGTTCGAAACAAATTTGAAATATGATTGGGATATTTCAAACTTGTTCTCAAACTTGAAGATAAATGTGTACTGGAACAGAGAGACGATCTCCAGACCTCTGACACAATAGCTTATGATCAAATTACGAAGCTTTATTGTATAGTACGGTAAGTTAGAGTTGACCGGTTAGAGTCGGCGCGGTACTGACCGAGGCAGGCGCCGGCGCGGGGCTCGTGCCCGGCGGCGCAGTAGCACTGCAGCCCCGCGTGCGTGGGCCGGCAGCCGCGCGCGCAGCCCAGCGCGCCGCAAGCCGCCTCCGAGACTGGGGGCAAGCCACATGGTACACACAACAAACATACACCAACTTACACACGTAACACGAGGTTTATAGAATTTAAAAATACAATCAAAGGTTTCGATTCCGACGAGGCTCGAACCCGCACGTTCTGACGATCAATAATCAATACAAGCCTGGCAATCATTCAGGTAATGAAACTTTTATTCTCGGTTTTTAAATTTTTGACTGCTTAAGAGTTTAGGCAGTTATTTTTAAGGTAAGATTCTCTGAATAACATGTAGGGCTGACATTAGTTGCAGGCAATAGCTTATTTTAAGGAATTTCGACCTTTATATGAAAGTTCCAGCAGTTCTATCTGTATCTGTATAAATATCTGGGTATCTTGCTAGATGATACTCTTTTTTTCAGATCATACAAATGTGTTTTAAGCAATAGAGTTCGTAAGTTGATATTCGTATTAAAAAAGATACGTTGTATTGAGGATCAGAAATTATTAAGACAAACTTACTTTGCCCTTTGCCAGTTTATATTGTCATACTGCATTTATATTGGGGAGGAGTAGGTAAAACATTATTACTTCCAATCGAGAGAGCTCAAAGAGCCGTACTTAAGGTAGCTACTTTCCGACCTTTTATTTTTTCTACTTACCTTCTATATCAATCCTGCGAAAAGCTAAATAGTTCGGCAGTTATTTATATTAAATGTGGTAGTAACGCACAACGCACAACTCTTCCCTACAGCACAGAATTTACTATCAAAAGACGTAATTATATTGTTTGGCCCAGATCAACCTCAACAAAATATGCCTTCTCAACTAAATTTTATAAATTTTTAGGTCCAATTATCTACAAGAGACTTAATTATGATAGCTAACATTTTCCCATTAAATTACAATAGTTGTAAAATATCTTTAATAAAAACACTTCAGAGCATGTCTTATGATAATACAGAAAAGTTATTAGCTATATCGAAGTAACTTACTGTTAGTCTATTATTACTACCATGTATTCCAAGAATGAAATGCTACGTTACGTTCGCTCGCTCGTTCTACGTTCGTGGTAAACAATTAGTATAAAATATATTTATTTATTTATTTAAATATATTTATTTATATTTTATTTTAATATATTTATAGCTTTTTAAGTGTATTTTAGTTTAAGAACTATTGTAATTTTCTTGAAATAAATAAATAAAAAAAAAAATAATAATAAATAAATAAATAATTTATTAATTATTTTGTCAAACCAAAAAAACCGCATCAAATCGTACAATGATCGTTACAACGTTCTTTTAAAAATATGACATCTCATTTCATCCTGACCCATATGAGATATTTTATAAAACCCTGAAGAGCTAAGTCAAGTTAAGAACCCACATGCAAAAACTATAAGATCTGCAAGTGGTAAATGCTGACTTGTAGAGGTAGTTATAGTGCGTACGTACAGTTGGTGCATATGTCCCACTCGTCGCTGCCGTCGAGGCAGTGGCGCGCGCCGTCGCAGAACTGGTAGACGGGCGCGCAGCTGAAGTGCCCGTCCGCCGGCGTCGCGCAGCGCGCCCAGTTGCCGGGGCATTGGAAGCCTTTCTCACCTTACAACACAAATCCATTCATTAACCAAAAATGTAAACAATATGAGTGACGTCGTGTCTGTGCGTGCGTGTGTACGTACAGAGCGCGGGGTCCTCGTCGGAGCGGTCGCCGGGCCCGCAGTCGGCGTCGCCGTCGCAGCGCCAGCTGGCCGCGATGCACAGGCCGCTGCGCGCGCAACGGAACTGGCCCGCGCCGCACGTCGTGTTCCAGGCTAAACACAAACACATCCTCTCAATACACAAAACATCCAACATGTAAAACTACTCACTTATGAGCTTTCGGAATAACCGCCGGATGGCCAATCATTTTCTAGCACTTCTGTTCAGAAAAGTGGAACATTTACTCAAGTGGAAGTGGTGAAGAAAAGAAGCCATTTATATGATCGCGAAAGACTGATGAAGATGACCAAAGATAGCTTACGAAATCCTTAAATTATATATTTTTTTATATTAGGGGTGGTCATAATAGTGTGACTATGACTGAAACAAGTCACGTAATTTTATTTTATCTTAAGAGTTGAAGTCGATTCCTACTAATTATTATGTGCTTAAGCCGTACAAAGAAAAGTATCGAATTAAATGATATCTTTGCACCAGCAGAAACAGCAGACTGGCACCTGGTGTTAAAGCAGGCAGACTTACTGCAGTCGAGTTCGTCGGATGCGTCGGCGCAGTGCACGCGCGCGTCGCAGCGCCACGCGGCGGGGACGCAGCGCGCGCCGTCCGCGCACGCCCACTCGCCCTCCGCGCAGCTCTCCTCTGGAACACCGACAGCAGACTGGCACCTGGTGTTAAAGCAGGCAGACTTACTGCAGTCGAGTTCGTCGGATGCGTCGGCGCAGTGCACGCGCGCGTCGCAGCGCCACGCGGCGGGGACGCAGCGCGCGCCGTCCGCGCACGCCCACTCGCCCTCCGCGCAGCTCTCCTCTGGAACACCGACAGCAGACTGGCACCTGGTGTTAAAGCAGGCAGACTTACTGCAGTCGAGTTCGTCGGATGCGTCGGCGCAGTGCACGCGCGCGTCGCAGCGCCACGCGGCGGGGACGCAGCGCGCGCCGTCCGCGCACGCCCACTCGCCCTCCGCGCAGCTCTCCTCTGGAACACCGACAGCAGACTGGCACCTGGTGTTAAAGCAGGCAGACTTACTGCAGTCGAGTTCGTCGGATGCGTCGGCGCAGTGCACGCGCGCGTCGCAGCGCCACGCGGCGGGGACGCAGCGCGCGCCGTCCGCGCACGCCCACTCGCCCTCCGCGCAGCTCTCCTCTGGAACACCGACAGCAGACTGGCACCTGGTGTTAAAGCAGGCAGACTTACTGCAGTCGAGTTCGTCGGATGCGTCGGCGCAGTGCACGCGCGCGTCGCAGCGCCACGCGGCGGGGACGCAGCGCGCGCCGTCCGCGCACGCCCACTCGCCCTCCGCGCAGCTCTCCTCTGGAACACCAATTGTTTTGATCACTAGAGTACCTAAACCCATCACTCCACGTCGAAATTGCCCATTCCAAATAATGTCGGATCCGCCGATTTCAATGACTAATAATAATGATATAATAAAGGACGCTCTCCCTCCTCTATTATACGTCAGTACAAACGGCTGATTAATATCTGAATAATAATGAAACGAAAACCACCAAAACCTAATCCATTTAAGTTAGTCCCAGAAAGCACACCTTGTGTGCCTGATTTCAAATCTAGATAACTACCTACATATATAATTTATTCCATGGGACACATAGTATTTTTGATTATAATAGCGAAAAAAATGACTGTTAGTATAATAGGCAAATTTTTGTCGCGAAATACGCAGACGCGAGCACAGTAGTGCTGCGGGGTGCCGGCAGTAGAATGTTACCCCTCCTCTCATGCCCGTGGATGCAGTAAGAGCCTGCTAAGGGATACCTCCGGAAGATGGGCAGCAGCGTCTTTCCGTGTATCATCATCCTGAGCTGCGCTCGCCAACCCGCCTGCCAAGCGTGGTGAGTATGGCAAACACCCCTCATGGGAGATCCATGAGGCCTGTGTTCAGTATTGGATATTTTACGGCTGAAGATGATGATGAGCACAGTAGATTCTTGTTTACTACAACTTTAATAAATATTCGGTAACAGATATGAATGCCTCCGCGGAGCACGGCGGTGCTCGCTGCTGTTCACATGCGCCGTGTTGTTGTTGTTGTTGTATGAAGTTTAATTGCCGTATAAAGTTCAATTGAAACGCGACGTGCGCACATCACGACGGAACTTCCTGACTACATATGGGCCTACCTACTGACGTTATAAGTTCTAAATTGTATTTTATGCGTTCGTTCTTTATGAAATAACGGTTTAGGTTTTCTTAGTGGTATTTCGACTGACCATTTATTAGCTTACGACTAGGGAGGCAATAAATAGATAAGTAATCTGTATCAATGGACAGTGTCTCTGTATGATGAATGAAAGGCATCCTTGTACGTTCAATCTACGAGCGGAGCTGACTTCTTGATGAGAATCCGAAGATCGCATTAGCGTCGCCGGCGCCGGCTGGAGACCGCGCGATGGGCTCGAGTGCGGAGCAGGCGCGCGCATCCAGCCCGTGACGCCGCGCACTCGGCTCCCATCACACACCAAATGCATATCACAAAGATCTTGCGCATAATAAAACCCTGCGCGCGTTTCCACAATAATCGTCCTTCCTGTCGTTTTCTGGTATCAACTTGTTAACAAAGTAGACAGTTATAATACTTTGCCTTCTGTACTAGTTATAAAACGGCTTTCTTGGATGGTGTTCCCGAATGTGGCTGGCGAAGCCAAAATTTGTTACACCCGTGAGAACAATTTTTTTTGGTCTTTCACTCGTCATACCGTAAGCACCTAGGTATCTTTCTTTACAAGACGTCAAGGGAGAGAGGATGAACGACATCCTCTCTCCCATGACGCAACTTTTGTGCCAGTCTGTTACTTTGCAACTGCGCAGGCGCAGCGAAGCGTTAGTGGAGGCTGTGTACTATCGTGCTCATCACGCGCCCATACGTGTAGGTATTGGTTTCCTGAAAGAGGTGGTTTTGAGCTGGTTAAACCACATATTTCACTCCGGATTTTTTATTTATTTATTAGGGAAAAACAAACAAAATTCCATGGAGAAAATTTGAACAAGTTATTTTGTTATTTGTAGGTATCAGAAGTTGCATGTGTTTTATTAATTTCTTAGTTTCCAAACCTTGTTTTATTTATTTTAATGCATTATAAGCCAACAAATAATGAAAATTATTTATTTATTTAAAATGTACATGTCTAATAATATGTATGTACATTTACAGTAGTATAAGCAATTGTCTCGCACGCGCCTCCTCGTGTAAGTAAATTAAGAGAGCGACGTTATTCTCGTCTCTGTTTAGGAGCTCTTCACTGCACCAGCATACAAAATAGTAAAAAAATTGCAAAAAAAAAAACGTAAACAGCCGGATATGTGGGCACTGGGCAGTGTACTCGCCTGTAATCCGCACCTCGAATTCATTGCACTGAGCACTCGGCGAGCGCGAATTAATTGGAGGCGATCCAAGATTCCAGGAATTTCTGCTGCCGTGTTTTCGGTGGAATACGCTTTTCGGAGTCTAGAGTCGTTGCGCCAGCATTCACAATTTCATAATGGGCGTTCAGGGAACTAAGACAAGGACCAAACAAGTCGCTGCGGTATCTACAGTAAAAATACTAATTAACTCTATGCTATTCCAATTGGCGATCAGTCAGACGACAATAAAAACTGTTGACCTTTTCGCGGCTGCGCTTTATTAATTACGTCAGCTACATCGTTACCGTTGTTTGTAAATAAACCGGAGCGCTATACCGACACTCCACACATGAGAACAAACAACAATAATGACGCCATTTTGAAATAACTTATTCCTTCCAAAGTTCTTCAGGACGATACCTTGAATAAGATCACAATCACCGCCTGCCAAGCGTGGCGAGTATGGCAAGATCATGATCTTGGAGATCAATGAGGGAGGCCTTAGTCCAGCAGTGGGCGTGCATAGCAGTCCTGCAGCTGAGATGATGATGATGATGAAGATCACTATATAAGATCACCTATTCCACGTAGGATAAGTTTGGTGACAGCAGGATAGAGCAGGATGGGTTTTAAAATAATTAAGAAGTACAAAATAGACTAAGCAGTTGCCACTTTTTCGTTAATTGATTTTAAATTATTCTATTCTGCTGTCACCTAACTCATCCTAATTGGAATAGACTACATTATGTGTAAGTATTTTGCGCTACAAAGTAGAAGTTCTTAAAAAGCATCAAAATGATTCGATCATTCCTCCTCCCTCCCCCTACACCAAAGGTCTAGTGAACTCTACTATTGCATTGGCGTTCTAATGACAGGCTCGATTTCGACAGATTTGCTATACAATAAAATCGGGCAAGAGCGAGTCGTACTGGCGCACCGAGGGTTCCGTGCCATTATACAATATAATCAGGAATCATTCACGGAAGAATCGTTTTCGAATCTGTAACGGTCGCGGTCCTATAAAAGCAGTAAGCTCGCCTGTCTCGGGTTCGCCTACCGCGTGGAAGGCCCGCTCTCAGACCCCAAGCCCGTCCGAGCTGGAGTTCCTCAAGGCTCCCCTTTTTTTCACGATGTACACCATTCCCCGACACCCGTAAGTCGAACTTGCCCTATTCGCTGATGACACGGCTTTGTACGCGTCCGATAAGAACAAGAGTCGCGTACGCATAAGGCTGCAGACTGCGCTAGACACCCTAGGTAACTGGTTCAGAAAGTGGCGCTTAGAGGTGAACCCGACGAAAAGTGCAGCAGTGTACTTTACTCGGATTTAATAATACTTATATTATGAACGTAAGGGCAATGTAGCTGGTGAGTAAAACTTAACTTAAAGCTTTCTAATTGGAATAAATTAGGAGTGTTGTACGCCAAGCGTCGTAGACCGCAGATAGCGCTATCGCCGGCGCCGCGCAGAGGTCGCCCGGCGACCCTCCCGCCGTGCACTCCGACTCGCGCTCCGATAACATGTCGCTGGATCGACCTCTTAATGTCGCATGCTTTCATAGCTATTCCTTTCTTTGCCATTCTTAGAGAACACATCCATATTCATGTCTGCATAATAAAGGTTTTCTTAACAGGCCACAGTTTCACAGCAACGCGTGGCTACAATCTTGAAATTTTCGGCAATATATGTATCTACAGCAGTATGCTGTATGGCCCACAATTTTATAGGGCTTCGTATCGCTGAGCCATCGTCATTTGAAAATACTTGATAATTACAATAAATAATAATATTGCTATTGCAGCAAAACATTAGCTTGTTTAGTGGCCCCTAAGAGATACATTTCTATTGCGTGCTTAGGATATAAATACTTGAATAGTAGTAACATAACAACGTCTACAAATACAAAAGTGTACAAGGGTCGCGTCATTGTTCGTCGCAAAGTAATGTGTGCGACCCTGACCCTGCGCCGCCCGCGCGCCGCGTGCCGCCGCCGGGAAACACGCTGATGTACATATGTTGTGCTGTCGAGGGACCTGGTTCGGTCCCGCTCATGCAGCGGAAACGAGACTTCAGACTCAGTTGTACGGTACGATGATCTTGGTCAACATTGCATGCGACGTATTCAAGGCCGTTGTTAAACTGGGCGTGTTTAAAGTGTGTTATCCTGAGTTTGTTTACTGCGGAACGGGTTTGAGCGGTGTGGGTAACGAGCGCCTGCGCACATTCAGAGCATGTGTGGTCCTTGCCGCCAGCCGTTGCGTGCGGTCGAAAGCATGTTGTATTACTTGATGCGGCTGCATCCTCATCAAGAAACTTTTCTTAAAAAATTAGGATAACACATCTACAGTTAGTTTGTTACAGTAAAGTTTTTAGTTTAGATGTAGGAGGCAGAAAAAAACATTTGTTATTTATTTAGTATCTTGTTTATCATTGTTTTCCCCCAGCTCCAGATAAACGTTTTATTGGAGGGGCGTTTAATTTGTTTACTTGAAGACATTGTTTATTTAACTTTAATCATTTGAGTGTCAATTAAGATATGTTGGTTTTCAATCGGCTCAATTGAATGGTTGTCGGGAGATAAGCGAAGGGTCGCGCAGACGCGGCGGCGCGGGTCAACGGACAGCGCAGCGTTCCTTGAGCGCCGCGTGAGCTACTCGACTGGTTTACATTTACTAATAACTACTCCTTATCTACGAGGTATTATTACCTCGAATGTATCATGTGTTGCTATGGACCTCGCAACGCAAGGCTTCCTAGACATATAAAAAGCGCAAGGTCTCTAAAACGCTATTTAGAAATCGTTTACCAGAACAATTTCTACGAAATGAGTAACTGGGCGATTCCAACATGCCCTCTGTCTTGTGGACTCGCAGTGAGGATGGGTTATCTTTATATCCTAGTAATATGCAAGGAATTCATCAAAGTAATTTTTTTGTTTTTAGTTTACAACTTGTGTAAATAATTAAGTTATATTTAGTTAAATATTGCATAACTTAATGTAGTGGTAGCTAATTTTAACTTATAGGTGGTAACTTATATTTGGCCGTCATTATGCATTTTCGTGCAATCATTTGTTTTTTGCTATTCACTTCACTAGCTGTAAGTGTTTCTCAAATCTCAAAATAAAATAAAAAAAATAAAATTACAACTAAGTTGTCCCTACATCAGCTACATTTAAAGACAATTCCAATTAACATAACGTCGGTGATATTTTAATACCGCTTATGAGCACTTTGTAAATACCGCGTATCCGCAAAAGTAGCGAAATTGAATAATCGCGCCAAGGGATTCCTCACGCTAATTTGCAATCTAAGGGATTAAGGCTAATTATCTTTACCATACAGAGACGTCACAAAAGAGTTCAGTCAAAAAAACATTCAAAAACTGTTAAAATATAACGTTTTATTTTCCTCCTATAAAATTTTGAATATGTAGATACGCGGTATTTGCACAGTGCTCATAAGCGGTATTGAAGTATCACCGACGATAAGATACCGTGGTGTCTGCTGGAGCCACATGTGTGGGTCTGCCTAATGGGCCGAGTCCCAGGCGGGCAGCTTGCCGCAGCAAGTGGCGTGCGCGCGCGCTTCCATTGCCGCCGCCCACCAACGTCCCACCTTCACTCCATCTATTCCATTCCCTTACTTTGATGCAGTACATCAAAGTACCGACAAGTGCAGCCCGTACAACGCTAGCCGGGTGCCTGCATTAGCGTCAGTAGGTACCTGCGCATAATTCAAATATAAATAACCGGAACCTTATGCACGCTTTTGTGCACACGCGCGTAAAAGGTAACCAGATATACATACAGCCCGGATATGTTATTTAGCTCGGAAGTGCACCTTTACAATAGTCCAGTCCGACCCGTTAAGGCCACGATATTCCAATTTAACCAATTTTCGATTAAATTTTATATGATCAAATACCCTTTGTATTGGTTGGCAAAAAATATGTTACTAGCTTGTGCCCGCCGCTTCGCATGCGTTGTACCCGCATAAAAAGTAGCCTATGCTTTAAACCTAGTCAACATCTACACGTTTGCAAAATTTCAGCTCGATACGTACGCTAGTTTTTGCGTGAAGAGGTAACAAACCTCCATCCAAACAAACTTTCGGCTTTATAATATTAGTGAGATGTTCAACAAACGTTATTAATTATTTGACGATTTGAAACAAGGTATTTTTCACTTCACCGGATAATAAAAAATTATGAACGAAGGATAGTTTTTGCTCCCATTACACCCATAAAAATATTGCTTCGTTTAAGAAAAACAGCGACAATCACAATGTAAATACAAGAAATAAGAATAAACTCGCTGTGCCCACTACTAGGCTCCATAAGGTGAAAATATCTTTTAAAGGGCAATGTATACGCTTCTACAACAAACTCCCAAGTGAGTTGCAGAAGTTATCATTTAATAAATTCAAAAACATTATTAAACGCAATCTGTGCAATAAAGCTTATTATAAAATATCAGATTACCTAGAGGACAAAACCACTTGGGACGGAATCTGCTCCAACTCCGTCAAACGTAACATAAGACAAAATAAAATTGTTAAATGATGACTATAACGACCGAGTTAGGTTCTTCTGTTCACTTCTTTTCCTAACTCGCGTGTCATCTGAAGTGAACAGATTCAATTATGTGCTTTATTCTATTTATTTGTGTTGTTTTATTTTGTAATTTGTGACGCGTCAATAAGGTCCATGCGGCCGCACTGAATAAAGTATTTTTTGATTCTTGATTCTTGCTCGTTTCTGGGGTTGTGCTTCAAGTGTGCAATGTCATACCAGATAAACTCTCAGAAAAACATCTCAGAAAATAGGCAACGACGTTTAGAGGAACATTTAACGGTAAATTTTTCTGAAAACCTTATTTTTTAAAACGATTTTTTATATTGTAATTTAAGAAGGCCGCGCCCGCGCGCGCTCCATCGTAGCCTTAAGTTTAGGCGTGAAAGAATTACAAAGCTTCATGTCATCCATACACAACATACCTATGCATTTAGGATATGTTTAATGCTCTTAAGTGTTAATCCTAAAGAGTGTGCAGAAGTCCGACTTAACAGAAGCACACTTTAAGTGTGAGGAACGAGGATCTAACATGCAGCTACTAAGCTCGTAGTACCTAGTGTTAGCTTGCAATAATTATCATACAACATTTCAGTAAAAAAAATTAGGCCAGGTGCGTGTCGGACCACGCGCTACGTAGGGTTGTGGTAGGGTTCCGTAGTTACCCGTAGACCTGTTGTTAGAAGTTAGTGTATGTTTTCTTACGTTTACCAAAACATATTAACAGTATTCCGGTATGTTTGGTAAACCGCATCACGTATTTGAGCGATCATTTCTCCGACTCTAAAAAAGCTAGCTCGTACGTTATAGTTACTGTTTTCCTAGAAATTTTAGGGTTAAAACTGTATTAATATTTTTTTTTCAGATTTTTAATACAATCAATTTAGATTTTAGAGGGTAGGGACGCTCGAAATTTTTATAAAGTCTAAATCGAAAAATTATTTTTGCAACTACTTAAGTAAATTGTTTTAAAATACCTATTCAACGATACCGTGGGGTATTGCCGTGGGGTGCCGGCTGCTGAATGTCACCCCTCCTCTCATGCCCGTAGATGCAGTAAAAGCCTGCTAAGAGATTCCTCCGGAAGATGGGCAGCAGCGTCTTTCCGTGTATCAACATCCCGTACTGCGCTCGCCAATCCGCCTGCCAAGCGTGGTGAATATGGCAACTACCCCTCATGGAGATCCATGAGGAAGGCCTGTGTTCAGTAGTGGACGTTTAACGGCTGAAATGATGATGATGATTCAACGATACCCCACACGATGGAAAAATAAAAAAAAAAAGTTCATCCCCACCTCACGTGTACGAGAGGTACTCTAAATAATTATTTTTTAAGAATTTTTTATCATTAAATTAAAATAACAACGCGTTATTTCCGCGTTGTTATTTTATATGTCCATGCAAAATAACAGCTTTCTAGGACTAATAGCCTTTTCGCAAAGCCGGCGACGGACTGACAGACAGACAGACAAAGCGAAAATATAAGGGTTGTCTTGTTTTACTACGAAACCCTAAAAAAGATAACATTTCCAGGTGGAACGTGGTCTCTGTCTGTCATGATATGCAAACATATGTTTTCTATGGTCAGACAGACTCCTGGCTCGTTACTGTTTTCCCGGCTGGTGAGTTGAATTATAATTTGAAAAATATGTTAACTGTGATTAATACATCAAGAAAGTTTAAATAGTTGAGAATCCTGACAGTAACACGCACGATAAGTAACGGTCCGTCAACAGTTCTGTTGCAGCAGAAGAGTCAGAGGGCAGATTAATACATCAAGAGTGTTTAAATAGTTGAGAATCCTGACATCAACACGCACGATAATTAACGGCTAGTCAACAGTTCTATTGCAGCAGAAGATTCTAGAGGAGACCTCTAGACTCTTCCGCAGCTCTTCTCGGCCGAAGCCCACATCGCATTGCAACGCGCGATGGATGGGCTATCCTATTATAAACTATTCATGCTGACTGGAAGGGAAAATACTTTGTTAGCACAATTTTAGGCCAGTGTTATTTACGCTACTTCCACATTTATAAACATACCCGAGCGAGACTTAGTCTTTATGATAGAAATGTTGTAAGAGGCACTCTGGCTAGCGCAATGGTCAGGTATTCGCGCTCGCCCACTCTCGCTAGTCCTCCATAGGTGCAGTCATATTACAGCAGCAGGTATGATTGGTGCACCCATTTGAGTAGAACCTGTTTCGTTAAGAACTTACAAACAGATACTGTTCAAAGAGTTCCATTTGTAGCTTTTATCGCTGCACTTTAAGAGGCCGCTCACCGCTCCTCAGCGTATGGATGAGTAAGTTCGCGTTAAGTCTTCCCGCGATCATGGCTGGAGAAATCCAGTCCACATTTTGGATATAATAAAACATCGTGCAGGAACCCTCGGTTCAGTCATCTTCCGGCGTATTAACAAGTTTTTCTTCGAAATGAAGACTAAGATGAGATGATGGTATAGATGCTGGGCAAGTCAAATACGTATAACAATGTCCCAGTCTCTCCAGCGCCGCCTAAAGCTTGAATACCAGTTACTGACGCCGTATAATAATTATAAATCATCATATAATTAAACGTAAAACGTCTATTAACATGGGTTTTTATAATGTCAAGCAAGATTTATATAAGCAACAAACGTGATTGTACAATGTTCGTTGACGAGCGTAGGGCAACCCGAGCCGTGCAGGGATCGTGTTCTAGGATGTAAGGTGAGCCCGGCAGCCGACCGCGACGTGTCTGTTGGCCGACAAACTGCGCGGTTGCGGTTCTATCAGCAAGCGACTTATACCACATCCCTAATGGCTCAAAATCTAATACTCGGCCTATACTCTCACTTTGTCACCCTCATTTCGGCCGTAGGGCGGCCACTGCTCCCTGGCGGATTTCCAGTTATTGCGATTGGGACCTGACCATCTGATTGGTGAACGCTAGGCTTGCCGGTCAACGTCTTCCACTCGAAAACTTTTCGGCCCAATCGGCATCTGTTCTGCGAGCTACATGGCCACTTCAACGTGCTAAATACAAGTCCATTATTAGCTGTAAGTTAGTGCATAAGTTTTGAACTGTATTTATTCTTTATTCTTTATTGCACACAAAACAAAAAATAACTTAAAAATACTTAGAAATGGTCATGTACAAAGGCGAGCTTAACCCTAACAAGAGTTCTCTTACAGCAAACCTTTGAGGCTAGATAGAGGTGATCATAGGTGTAGGGGTTGTGTACACAAGAAATAAGATAACTTACATTATGATACTTAAACTAATAATACAATCTACTTAAATAATAAGATAAGATAAATAATAATAACCATACATAAATATTATACATGTATACATATTAATAATGAAGATATACATACATAAATATATAAAAATAAATATATATGTCCTATAGATACAATACAAAGTTTATAGGGATAGGTAGTGCTCTTTAACTTTACTCTTAAATACATTTAAAGATGCTGTGTCACGTATGCTATGGGGGAGGGCATTCCACAATCTCGCCGCCTGGACCGTAAAAGAGTCGCTGTAGCGGCTAGAGGAATGAGACGGGATTTTAAGAAGTAGCGATTTAGAGGACCTGCAAGGTACCCCACGTGGGACAAGAAATTCGAAACGTTCACGGAGATAAGAAGGAGAAAGCGGACTGTAAAGGGAATTGAAAAGAAGAGCTAAAACGTGAAGGTCACGTCGACGACGAATAGGAAGCCATTTCAGTTGGGATCTGAACTCAGAGACATGATCAAACTTGCGAAGTCCAAAGATGAATCGAATACACAAGTTTTGAAGACGCTCGAGTTTGTTAAGGAGTTCTTCAGTGGCATCCAGAAAACAGACGTCGGCATAATCTAAAAGGGGTAGCATTAAGGTCTGAGCTAGTGTTATTTTCGTTTCAAAGGGGAGAAACTTCTGAAGGCGCTTTAAAGATTGAAATGTAAAGTGAACTCTTTTACTAATGTCATTGATGTGGCTGACCCATGACAACTGGAAATCGAAAATTACACCAAGATTTTTGGTTTTACTGGAATAAGGAATCGGCACACAATCAAAAATAACAGGCGGAATAGGACTTTGTCTCACGACCTTCGACATGTAAGGACTACCAATGATTAAAGCCTGAGACTTTGAAGGGTTAACTACAAGGCCAAAAGTTCTGGCCCAAGTATTAATAAGGCTAAGGTCATGATTAATTAAATTAACTGCCTCCAATAAGTCATCGGCTTTAAAGTGGTGATAAATCTGTAAGTCGTCGGCGTAAAGATGACAGTTAGTAGCAATGACTTTAGTTATAGAGTTGATAAATACGGAAAATAGAAGAGGAGAGAGAACGCCACCTTGTGGTACGCCAGCAGTAATGGCACACCATTCTGAGTTGGACTCATTCAGGCTAACACACTGCGAGCGCCCCAAAAGGTAGGATTTAAACCATGAGGTAACGTTGAGAGATAAGTTAAGAGAAGAAAGAATGGAGAGGAGGATGTCATAATCCACAGAGTTAAAAGCACTACTGAAGTCCAACAATACCAACAGGGTAAGGCGTTTATTGTCCATGGCCCAGCGGATATCATCAGTGACTTTAGTAAGAGCACTTGCCGTACTATGACCAGGACGGAAGCCAGATTGGAGTGGACTCAGTAGGCTATGTTGTGAGAGAAAGAAAGAAAGCTGCCTATGTACAACGTTCTCGAGAACTTTGGAGAGAACAGGCAATATAGATATAGGGCGGAATTGGGAGACGGAAGTGGGGTTGGAGGTTTTAGGAATGGGAATGACAAAGGCTTGTTTCCAAGCTGATGGGAAAGTACAAGTAGAAAGGGAATGATTTAAAATATGGGTCAGGACAGGAGCAAGATCTGTCGAGAGAATTTTTAACATCTGCACGTTGATACCATCCGCACCGACAGCTTTGGTGGATATATTATTAATAGAGAAAATAACTTCTCTCTCCGTGACCTCCCTAAAGGTAAAAGAAGGGCATAGCGGCAGAGACAAGCGGGAAAGTTTGTCTAAAGTAGCAAGTTTACAAGAATTTTCAAAACAAAAGGGAGAGTTAGCGAAGTGGGTATTGATTTGGTTGAGATCAAAAGAGATATTGGAATCATTGGAGACTTTACCCAATCCTAGAGATTTTAAAAACTTCCACATTTGAGCGGTGCTACAGTTTTGAATAGACTGATGTATGTGGCGTCGTTTAGCATCTCTGCACATCTTTGTGCAGCGGTTTCGAAGTTTTTTGTAGGAAGCTAGATTCTCTTCTGAGGGAAATCGCTTGTAGTTCCGTTTCATCCTATCACGCTTAGACATAGCCTTTTTCAAGTCGTGAGTCAACCACGGAGCGGGAGGGTGCTTTAATTTGACGAGTTTAAGAGGAGCGTGAATATCGTATAAGGTGGTCAATATAACGTTAAAAGCAGCTACCTTATCATTAACATTGTCAGCATCGAGCACAGGAGACCAGTCAATATTATTAAAGTCACCTCTCAATCGCTCGAGGTCAACATCCTTGAAACTACGAAGAAGAAGAGATTTCGGCCGACGTCTAGGGCACCTAATTTTATATGAAAGAAAAAGGAGATCGTGATAAGAGAAAGGAGCAGTAAGTTGTCCGTGAGTGGCTACGCGATCTAGGTCCGAAACAAGAATTAAGTCAAGAAGGGAAGGATTAGAGTGAGGGGCATGGTGAGTGGCAGATAGCGGAAGTATGTGCAAGTTAAAAGAAGATGCAAGAGAATGAAACTTATCTGTGCGCAAATCGTTTTTAAGGAGACACGTGTTAAAATCACCAAGAATAATAATATGATCAAAAAGAGGTATAAAGGATTCAAGTTTGGATTCGAGAGAAGAGAAATAATCGATATTAAGAGAAGGGGGATAGTAAACACCAAGAAGAATTTTAGAATGGTTTACTGTGATTTCGATAAAGATGTGTTCCGCGAAATTTTTATATTCATTCGGGGAAACGTCGATAATCTTATATGCGATATCCGTCCGAAGGTATATTGCTACGCCACCACCACCCTTGCCAATCCTATCATTTCTAATAAGCCTGAAACCGGGGAGAGCGTATTGAGTAGAGGGCAACCCAGGCTTCAGAAATGATTCGGAGATCAGAATGGCATCTATGTATTTGCAGTCAAAAGAAGTTAGAATGTCGGGATAATGGGCAGGAACACTTTGAGCATTGATGTGTATAATATTAAGATTTTTAAAATGCCCAGAGAACTTATATTCAAGTTGATCATGTAAAAGGGACGAGTCATCATCATAAGCACTAGCATAATTTGTATCTGTTGAGTTTGAAGAAGAGCATGAGAAAAAACTATCCTCAAAAGCGGGACTATCCATAATATAAATAAATAAATAAATTATAAGTAATAGCTAGAAAATAAATATATAAATTATATATAAAACAAATAATAATATAGTACTTAGCAATTAATACTTTAAATAATATACGCAGTTAAACCTTAATCAACTAACCTCCTAGGCACTCGCTAGCCTGCCATAAAATTCGCAATAACACTAAATCCTGTTCACAATTTTATAGAAAGCATACACGAAAACTACGATACAATATCACGGAACTTAAAGAAAAGCAAAAATATAAAAAACAAATAATATTAATCTATACACTGACTAAAACTGCAATTTAATGTCAAAAAAAAAAAACCAAAAACCGAAAACCAAAACTAAAATAAAAAAAAAATATATATATACATTAGGCACTTGAACACTTGGACGTAAAATAGTTCCTGAACACACCCGTTACTGTAGCAGGAAATGTCAGTGTCAAACAAAACTGACTGGAGTTAAATAATGAATTGAATTGACAATTTCACACACGCCATTAAACAAAAGAAGAAGAAGAAGAATTGACAATTGTGACAGCAAAAAAAATATAAACAAATTCATACCTGCTATACATAAAATTATTGTGATTATTATTATGTACCTTCGAAGAAAATTGATAATTTATGCGACCAAGTAGCAAAGTGCGTTCAGTTGTAGCAGAACATGCACTACTTCAAAGCGCGCCTAGTCCTGGGTTCAGCTTTGCCAGCACGAGTAGACGGACCAGCTTGAGGGCCGGCAACTGATGTAACCTTCGTTTTGTCTTGAGACGCGCTCGAAGACTTCTTGTCCGGTTCGCTCTGGACCGCAGGAAATTCTAACAGAAGCGGCTTCAGTTCACGCATCGTCTCAATCCTGCGGCGTTGATTGTCAGGCAGCAGGATAACAATACGGCCCTCGGAGGTCCAGCAGCGCCTCATCCCAAAGTGTTTCCGTGCCGCAGTGAAAACATCATGCCTCGTTTTAGTCAAAAACTCGGATATAGTAATTCCCGTGTTCTTGAGTGCAGCCTTCGCGTTCCAAATTTCGTTCCGACGTGTGTAGTTGACAAACCTTACCATGACTGGCCGTGGTTTGCTGGCATTAGTGCCAAGACGGTGACAGGCCGCCAGATGCTCCGAGGTAAAATCAGTCAACTTAAACTGGTTGGTTAACAGCTGAACCATAGTGTTTTCAATGGACTCTGCCGAGGACTCAGTAATACCATGGAACAGAAGTATTTTTCTGCGTGAAGTGGTCTCCTGGCGGTCTAGTCCTTGTATGAGAAGCTCAAGCTGTGATCTCATCATTGCCATTGACTTCCAGACCAGAGACTTGAAGTCAAGGAATTCTCTCGAGAGTGACTCCAGGTCTTTATGTGGGGCTTGATCTTTGGCAGAAAGCTGCTTGAGGTCGCCTTCCATTTGCGACATCCTGGACTCGAAGGTGCCTGCCATTTCTTCCATGTTGGATGTCAGTTTAGCAAAAATGTCCATTGTGAGTGAGAAATAGTGTTTGGGTGAATAGAAAGGAGAAATTATTTAACCAGCGAGTGGGGGAGGACTGTGGCTTATAGTAAGTGCAACAGTGGCATCAAAATATATATGTATTTAATTATAATCAAAATAAAAATAGGGAGCAAATTATTATTCTAGTACACACTATGCCTACCCCCAAGGAAAAAGATATTTAATTAAGAGCTGTGGATTTTGTTTCACAAATAAAATAAAATAAAGCAATCTCTTTGTCTATTTCGGAGACCCGAGTTATTCTACGTATCTCCTCAGTCCCGTTTTCGCGTGTCTCCTCGTCACATCTGCGTGTTGCAGCGGGTGCCAAGTCCCCTGATCTACGACTAGCGCGCGCGAATGGAACTCGTAACGCAGGCCGTGTTCGCTAAGCCTGTTATCGTCCACGCCACGACCTATCCCAACCGCAAGTACCGACTACTGTTGTGTTGATAACAAGGAAGAGATTTAACAGATAGTTATGTTTTTCTTTGTTATTAAAGTTAAATAAAGACGGGATGAAGTAAATTATTTAATAGATTTAAATACTCTTAGCTGATTTAAGGAGTCTTAAGTACTCAAATTTTTAGACTTGAATACCCCGGCTAGGTAAAAGAATTATCAACTTCGCGTGACTTGATATGCGATGTTTTCATATGGGTACTGGCCACTTAAAAAGTTGAGATAAATAAAAGTCGTAATAATTGTAACAAATCGTAGTACATTTAATTTTATTGTCTTTTCTAGATTGTTCTTGTGAAGTAGTAATAAATGAACTGAAATTTATTAAGAGGCTGAGGGGTCCTTTTATTAAGGCGTAAGGTCTATTAAAATTAAACGATAAACGACATTCGTTTTTACACACCAAATTTTATAATTATTTATCCATAAATGATAAAGTATTTTTTTTATTGCAAATAGATCTTTGTTTGACCACAATCTCACCTGATGGTAAGCGACGATGTGGCCGATGATGGATCACAAAGGTCTAGAAGACCTATTCACTCTTGACTTGAAGAGACCCAGGTTGTAGTTTTCGGGGAAAACAGAAGCCGGCAGCGAGTTCCAGACCTAGCGGTGCGGATGATGAAGGTGGAGGAGAACCGCTGAGTACGAGTGGGTGGAATGTCTACTAGATAAGGATGGTACTGCGCTGTTCGTCTGCTTGTCCCGGAGTGGAATGGAGATGGTGGTATCAGGTCGTGGAGTTCCTGAGAGCGCTCTCCAAAATGTATCCATTAAAAGATCGAGAGGCAAGCGACCTTGCGGAGTTGCGGCGGTGGTCGAGACTTTGAAAAAAAATGCCTGTCACATACGACAGATGGACAGACAGACATGACGAAACTATGAGAGGAGGACTAAAAAAGACAGGTATATTAAGTCTACTAAATAGGTTACTTATTTCACTTTAGTGGAATTAAGTCTACAGCGGGACTTGATCAGCTCCATCGAAGCTACCACTTTATGGGAACATTAAGATTGACAGGCATCTTCATATAGAAGGATGCATCTAGTTTAGTTTACACTCCACGGATGATTAATCTAAAAGTGCTAGTTACTTTTAAGTAAAAATAAGTGCTTCTTTATTTACTTATTTTATTTCGCACAGGCTTGCATTTGACCACATCTTTCCTGATGTTAAGCAATGATATGATAATAACTTAATGGTAACTTTAAGGTTAGCATGCAATTGAGGCTAAGATCTTTATTTGCTGTGATACTTCTAGCTAGTCCTTCCAAGGCTCCTTGGAAGTGACCTAGGCTACTCCGCAAGTAAAGTGATCTAGAGTATGGGAACTGAATTTGAATTGATAATATTTACACCAGCACCTATGTATATAATATTATAATATTAGAGATGCACAATAATATTTAGCCGTGAGGTGCCGGCAGTAGAATGTAACCCCTCCTCTCCTGCCCGTGAATGCAGTAAGAGCCTGCTAAGGGATACGTCCGGAAGATGGGCAGCAGCGTCTTTCCGTGAATCAACATACCGTACTGCGCTCGCCAACCCGCCCGCCATCGTGGTAAGTATGGCAACTACCCCTCATGGATCTCCATGAGGGGTAGTTGCCATAGAGATTGCCATAGAGGCTTGTGTGCAGTAGTGGATGTTTTACGGCTGAAATGACGATGACACCAGCAACAAGGCCATCAGTGAAAAAATTATGTTGATATTATTAATTACTAAGGTTTGGAACAGGCAGGATCACTCATGAGCAGGATCACTCCATGCTCAGGTACTTAGTCCCCCTCAAGAATTTTTATCACTAATTTAATATTTTGTTTTAATAAAAAAAGATATTGAGCCCCCTTTATACCCCTTTTATATGAATTACATGCCTAAACTATTCATGTCCATAGCAATTGCAAATACATATTAAAATGCAAACAACCAAATAAGTTTGAAGCATCTTAGGTATGTAACCAGGCAAGCCGGGCTTCATGGCAGACAATGATCCTAAGTCCTCCTGCCTTCTCTCTACAAAAATTCTTCCGGAATCTAATTCCCATTAAAATCTGTATCATACTTCATCCCGGACAAAGGTGGAATACTTAGTTTGAAATATGTAAGTTAATTAATGAATCACTTAAGAGTTTTTAATATCATTTCTTAGTAAATAAATTAATGTCTGTCTTAAATCTCTCTCAGTCTCTGTCAGTACTTAATAAAATTTGTAATTATTATAGGTAGTGCTAAACCACACTCAGGCATTCATAATACAATTACCAAGTTACACATTCAATGTAATTGGTGATTGTGTTTAAACACTAGATTCATTTAAAGATCCTTCCTTTGCAAGGGGACCTGGAACAAGCAGAAACTGACTAGAAATAGAGTTGGTCCGGTCGTCTCCGAGCAGATAGTATGAATGGGACTTGCCTGAGGCAGCGCTGGCCGCCAGCAGCAGGGCCAGCGCCGCGGCCGCCGCCGCTCGCCGCATGCTCAGGCCTGCGCCCTCGCCGCCGCCATCCCCTGCTCTATCCACACGGACGCATACACTAATGTTCCTATGATGTCTTCCTACAGGTTCAATGATAAAACACCGCACTCCACTAAATATTTAATTAAGTGTCGCGCACAGGCACTCGCTGAGATCGAGATGCACCACCCGGTTTGGTACTGTACTTAATTTTTTGTTACGTAAAGCACAACAACTGTAGTCTTTCGATATAATAAGTACCTATTCTTTATTCAAACGCTGGTTACATTTAGTACTTCAAGATTCGCTAAATATTTTTGCGAAAACAAAAGATATACGAGACGCGCTATTCGATCCCCGCTCGGGCAAACAAGACAAAAGAGAGGAGAGGAGAGGAGGGAACAAGCAGCAGCCGGAAAGCTCTCGCGTGCTCGCTCTCGCAAGTTATAAGATAAAAACAAACACTCCCCTCTCTTCGTCTCTCCGTCCCCGCCGCTGCCCCTCGAGCGCCTGTGGGTTAGGGTAGCCGTCTGTAGCCGGTGCAGTGCTGCCACCCCCCGACCCCAGCCACCCTTTTCAAAATGCTTGCTTGCTTCGCGCTTTGGGGTATTCTTGTGTATTCAAAATTGCTTTGCTGCAAAATTAGGTGCCGGCAGTATAATGTTACCCCTTCTGTCATACCCGTGGATACAATAAAAGCTTGCTAAATGGATACCTCCGGGAAATGGGGAGCAGCGTCTTTCCGTGTATCAACATCTCGTACTGCGCTCGCCAACCCGCCTTTACTTACCGAGCAGTGTGGCGAAGGCTTTACATGACGGCAAACGTTCACAGCCAAGCAGTATTCCTTGAAATGAAAAATGCAATCAAAATTTTGTCTCCGACGGGACTCGAACCCGTAATGTTCAGACGAACACCTTTAACGCAGGCTGCCTTTAGACAACATATTGATTGCATTTTTCATTTCATTATATGATACCTGTGTGGGTTTACACCTTAAAAACAAAAATATCTTTTAGTATTCTTTTTTCATGGCTTCTCATAACCTCTCCATTCATTTTCTCTAATTTTTATTTAAGAAACGAAATTATATTTTATGTAGAATACACAAAAAAGAGAAGACCTTAATGAGCCGTTTTCAGTAACAAAACAAAAAGAGTTTTCTAACTAAACCTAACAGATGGAGCTGTCAAGCGGAGTAAGCAAGTTTGTGATTAATCCTGTCATTGTCAAATTGTGCCTACCAGTAAAAGAAAATTAACGCCATCTATAAGGTTCGAGGTAACTATTTTTGAAGTTTTTACTTTTTAACCCCTCCAGGATTACGTGGACCGGATCCGGTCCAAAAACTTGTCCTGCCTTCGAGCATTACGTCAATTACGTGGATCGGATCCGGTCCATGAGTAGTGTCGACTTTGATTTCAATTTTCAAAAAGGTAAGGTTTATATTTCTATGAGAAGTTTATGTCGTCTAATTCTTTTTAGAATGAGGTATATTTAAAACAATACGTCAGCGACGAACCATACGAATGAACTTGTCAAAACGTGTCATAGAAGTTGCGTTTGTTTGGCGGCCACGGTGCAGTGTTCTGTGTATAATAAATCAGTTTTGTGCGTGTTGTTTTACTTTGTCAAGGTAAGCTGTGTATTATTATAATATTTGGCATGTATTTTATGTGTATTTGCCATAGGAATATTGTAAAACACAAAGAAAAATGTATAATGATGGTCCTAAAGTTAATGCTCGAATTGAACTCGAATTGAAGAATTTGAACAAAATTAGGCGTTTCTGTGCTTAGGAATATCACTGTATAGCTTTCTTATCATGTTTTATAAAGTTTACATCAATAATCTAAAGATCTCTAGTAATATAAGCAAGCAAAACCGTTGGTCTTGAAAACATTGTGTAACGGTTTTTTGCGTGGCTTAAAGTGAATTGAACTTTATTCTCTTAAAGTCAAGGTTCATTTTTATGTATATTCATGTGCGAATCGTGTGTTGAACGGCGATGGGGTATAACGTCTGAGTTTATCGATAGTTATCGATGTTTTCATACGGATGGTCGATGATTTTCTAGGTAGTAGAATTATTTTGGTAATTACTGTAGGTAGGTAGGTAGGTCATGGATAAATAAATGATACGTTTATTTTTTATTTGTTGCCGTGGCAGTGGGGCTGTTGTTGATGATGATGATGATGATGATGACAGTATTGATGTTGTACGTAAATAACATTTTTCAGCGTTGCGCGCGCGAGTAAAGGTTTATTTTTCTATGACCCCGATAAGTTTTTTTCAAAAAATGGTCAAGTGCGAGTATTTATTTTTGTAGTTTCTACGTTCTTATAATATATTATTATCACTTTTTATTATTATCTTTTGTGTTTTTATCATTTGAGTTTGTGTTTTTTTTTCTTGCTTTTGTATAATGATGTTCACGATAACTTTAATTTTTTTTACACTAAAAGTGGAAACTTGTAATTGGCCCTCAGATACTTGAAGCATTTTGCTTATAAGTAGTTTATAATTTAGTTATAAAAATGTACCTAGCTGTAAGTTTTCTTAAAATTAATAAAATAAAATAAAATCACTTTTTAGATGTCTTGGAATCCACGAGAAGGCGAGGCTCCCAGCTCCTTCTTAGATGAGTTGTACGAAAATGAAGATGATGACCTAGGAGCTGAGCCGGATGATCTGTCCGACATTGAGCAGGACATTGTTGATCCTCAGGTACCATACCTTATATATTATCATCATCATTTATCGCCCGTAACCGTTTATTATACAATAACAGAAAACATGATCCTATTTTTAACCGATTTCAAAAAAAGGAGGACGTTCTATGTTCGGCTGTACGTTCATGAATTTCTCCATCATTTATGGACCGATTTGGATGATTCTATTATTTTTGCAGATGATAGAGTACCTCGATGAGGAATATACAGTCGAGCATGATCATGATCCTAATTTGATAGAACAGGTATTTATTGTTGTTATTTTATTGATATTTTTTTAGAGTTTCGCATGGCTACTACTAATATCTGACTTATATTTTTACATGGTTGTGGAGCTTGCTGAAGTGGAGGACGAAGTGCCGAGGCCAACCTCCCCCATCGTCATAGTCGTTCCTGCAGCGCAGAACTAAGATTCATTGGCTGGTGATGATTCTATCTTGCCACGTTTGTTTATGCCGCCTACGAGGCGAGCAAGTCCGGGCAGTATGGAGCAGGGTGACCTGTCGAGTGCATAATTTTACTTTTTTACTATACCTTCGAACCTTATGTCTTGTGTACGATTTTTACTGTACCTACCTACCTAATGTCTTGAGTGCATAATTTTACATACGTTATAGGGATTGATAATGATGTTATCCTAAAAAAACTTTGTGAAATGAATGATAAATCTTCTTTGTTTTTTTTATTGTGTATTTGTTTTTTGTTGTGTATATTTTTTGATTATGTATAACAGCAGTATGACTTTTTTACTACACCTTCGAACCTAATGTCTTGAGTGCATAATTTTACTTTTTTACTATACCTTCGAACCTGATGTCTTGTGTACGTTTTTTACTGTACCTACCTACTAAAGTCTTGAGTGCATAATTTTACGTACGTTATTGGGATTGATAATGATGTTATCCTAAAAAAACTTTGTGAAAGGAGTGATGAATCTTACTTTGTTTTTTTATTGTGTTTTTATTTTTTGTTGTGTATATTTTTTGATTATGTATAACAGTATGACTTTTTTACTAAACCTTCGAACCTAATGTCTTGTGTGCATTATTTTACACACGTTATTGGGATTGATAATAGTGTTATCCTAAAAAGACTGTGAAATGAATGATAAATCTTAATTTGTTTTTTTTTATTGTGTATTTGTTTTTTGTTGTGTATATTTTTTGATTATGTATAAAAACAGTATGACTTTTTTACTACACCTTCGAACCTAATGTCTTGAGTGCATAATTTTACTTTTTTACTATACCTTCGAACCTAATGTCTTGTGTTCGTTTTTTATGTACCTACCTACCTAATGTCTTGACTACATAATTTTACGTTATTGGTATTGACAATCATGTTATCCAAAAAAAAAAACTTTGTGAAATGAATGATAACTCTTACTTTGTTTTTTTTTTATTGTGTATTTGTTTTTTTGTTATTGTGTATAACAACAGTATGATTTTTTTACTACACCTTCGAACCTAATGTCTTGTGTGCACAATTTTACTTTTTTTACTATACCTTCGTCGTGGGGTGCCGGCAGTAGAATGTTACCCCTCTTCTCATACCCATGGATGCAGTAAGAGCCTGCTAAGGGATACCTCCGGAAGATGGGCAGCAGCGTCTTTCCGTGTACCAACACCCCGTACTGCGCCCGCCAACCCGCCTGCCAAGCGTGGTGAGTATGGCAACTACCCCTCATGGAGATCCATGAGCGAGGCCTGTGTTCAGTAGTGGACGTTTTACGGCTGAAACGACTATACCTCCGAACCTGATGTCTTGTGTAGGTACACAGGTTACAGGTATACAGGTTTTTTACTGTACCTTAGGTAGGTTTTACTGTACCTAATATCTTGAGTGCTTAATATTACTTACGTTATTATATTATACAATTTCATAAACCTGGTTTTTTTTATTTGATTCTTCTATGTAGTCATAGGTAGGTATAGTAAATGTTTGCAGATTTTTGTATGGAGGGTGACCCAAAAATGTTTTTTTTTCAAAATCGCGCATTGAAAGGTATTGGTAATATATTTATATAGATTACACTTGAATAAACAAATAAAAAATGTCCGATATTATAATGTCCTGAAGCGTCAGGCTTCTGAGATATTCTCAGAGGAAAATAACTATTCCTCTCATAAATTTTTATACGTGAATATCTCAGAAACCTGACGCTTTAGGAAATTATGTTATAGGATATTTTTGATTTGTGTAAGTGTCCTCTAACCAAATAGGTATATCACTTATTATTCGCCGCGATTAAAAGCAAGTGGTAAACCGATCTAAGGGCCAAGATCTTCAAACCCCTTTATCCATTTAACTTATGTTACACATATCTTAGTACTTACTTCATTACATCACCTATTCAATCCTATAATGCTTCTGCTCGCAGCTTCACCTAGTCATTTTATAACCAATGAATATCAAAGAGAGACATAGTCGAACTGTTCGAACTTTTATCGATAAGTGACGTGTACCCTACCCATATCCAGTCACAACACTACCGAAAATCGCTTTGGCAGTCCTGACTTTGGATCGTGTTTATTCAAAAAAATCCTATAAACAAGAAGTTTATTTATCAAAAATATGTTTTGTTGCATACTTGTTAGAATTTACAATATTAAAGTAGGTAGTAATACATCTTCCCTTCTGCGGTACATCAACTTAAAGTTTAGTTTATGTTACTACTTCGTTTATGTAGCTACATGAAAAATACAGAAACAATATGAAAGAATAAATATCACAGATTTATAAACAGCTTTCAGAATGGGAATCAGACTAATAGTTTTTGAGATGTTCGAATTTGAATTCAAAAAACGGGAGTACGCCATCTTGCGAAAATATGCGTGATGCTCAAGGGATACAAGTGTCATTTCGAGAGAAATCCGTGAAAGGTTAATGAAAACGCCTCATTCTGTGGTAGAATAACGGCAATAAGTCGACTATGCTTAAATAATAATTAAGAAATGGTATTTGACGTTGACATGACATTTAAGATGTCCTGACAGTGACACAATTGCATTTGTTTTCTTCTGGCCAAACTTAGGATCAGGGACCATTCCTTCCATGTGTGAATGTGGTTTGGAAGAATAAGATTATGAATAAGAATAGTTTTATTGTTAAATTGTGTAGGTACAAATACATGAAGATCTTAAAGATTTAATAGTATCAACAATTTTATCATATTTATGACGTACAATAATGAATTGACAATATTAATATAAATTGCACAAATCAGGGTACCAACATATAATGTAGGTCTTAATTTTAAAATTACCTACCAAATTAAAAATATTTTACACATAATAAAATGACTAATTATCAAAAAACTCTTTAAGATTATAATGTACTCTATTTGCAAGCCATTTCCTTAATTTAATTTTGAACGGATTCCCAACAATTTGCTTAATATCTAATGGTAAATTATTATAAACTTTAATCGCAGTGATATACGTGCTTTTGTGAAACATAGAATTATTTACTTGGGGTATACATAGATTATATTTATATTTATTTCTCAAATTATCTGATCTGTTTGATTTAATATTGAAGAAAGCTGAGTTATTTTTTGCAAACAAACATACATAGTTCTAGAATATATATATCAGTAAGAGTTAAAATATCTTTATCTTTGAAAATACTTCGTAAAGATTCAGTACTTTCTAAGTTATAAATTGCTCTGATACATTTTTTCTGCATAATAAAGACTGATTCCATTTCAACTGAGTTTCCCCAAAATATAACCCCGTAACATAATTGAGGAAAAACGTATCCATAGTATGCATTCTTTGCGATTTTTACTGATGTTATATTGCTTAGCATATGCAATGCATAACAGTACTTGGAAATTTTGCTATTTACTTTATTAATGTGAGATTTCCAATTCAAATATGTGTCAATTTTTATACCTAGAAAATTAATATCACTGACTTCCTCTGTTATGTTTCCTTTGTTATGAATATTTAAATTGAATATAGGTGTTTTGTAATTTTTAAATCTCATATATTTAGTTTTATCAATGTTCACTTTTAAATTTATTACGTTTAACCAATTTATTATATCCTCAAGCGTTTTATTAATTTCATTTTCAAAGTCTTGTATGTTATTATTTACTTGCGGTATAAATACTGTGGCATCGTCTGCAAACATTACACAGAGATGTTTCGTGACTTAAGGGAGATTGTTGATATATGTATATTAAAAATAGAAGTGGGCCTAGGACACTACCCTGCGGTACTCCTTGTGAAATAGTGTCATAGTCAGACTCCACGCGTTCTATAGTTTTATTATTTTTATTATATATGTACATCTATTACAGTACAGAAGGAACCGTGGACCACATATTCTTTAATTGCCCAAAAAATTATTTCTCATTGTATGATGTCCTGCCTCCAGATATCCCCCGTCCTACTTCTCTTAAATGTCTTTTATCACTTACCTACCTTTTCCCCTCCCTTAAATTATTTATTATGTAAATATAATGTCAATAGAATTAAGTTGAAAATATTGTTTTATGTCTGTTTTGTGTACATATATGTATGTATGTAAATAGATTACTCTTATTAACTTGTGTTGTTACAGATAAAATTAAACCTACTAAATCGAGCCGTTTTCAGTAACAAAACAAAAAGAGTTTCCTACTAATCCTAACAGATGGAGCTGGCAAGCGGAGTAAGCAAGTTTGTGATTAATCCTGTCATTGTCAAATTGTGCCTACCAGTAAAAGAAAATTAACGCCATCTATAAGGTACGAGGTAACTATTTTTGAAGTTTTTACTTTTTAATGAAAACGCCTCATTATTTTCCATTTTGTTATCTGTAACCACTAATTCCGACTTTCTAAAGATTAAGATACTTGACGAGGTTGGAAAAATGGCTGCCAACATGGCTTAGCCAAATAACTTACGAATTTATAAATTAACATGACACTGGCGGAATTGTGTTAAGCCAAACACAAAAAGCCATAAAATAAAAAGACAAGACAAGACACTTGACACTGGCAGAATTGTGTAAAACCAAACACAAAAGCCAAAAAAGAAGAAGAAGCATTTGTTTTCGAGAAAAATATCTGCCGCAAGAAAATAATTCGAATTTTTGCAGTTTTTTTCCTGAATTTATCCCAGTATGTTCGTTTCATTATAATCCATTTCATTTATATTGATTTAATAATGTTGTAAAGTTTAGTGCAAAAATTGTTATGTAATAATAATGTATTAGGTTATCACTTGTTTTTCTGTTCCATGGAAGCAGCTCTACTCTGCCATGGGCGGGCACGGCCATGGCTCTCCGTACCAGGTACCGCACTACTCGAAGTTTAGCCACAAGGGCGTTCCCGAGCTGGAAGAGCTAGAAAAAGTGCTCTGCGAGAGAGGACTACGTGATCCCTGGATCAGGTACCTACAGTTTTAAAGATTAACTGTATACTCACAAAGTTGTTGTACTTATAGTCTTGTTTTTCAGAAATGAAGCCTGGCGGTTTCACCCAGGCTTTGGCACTAAATGGCAGAGAGCCAATAAGACATTCTTCCGAGGACTTCCCATAGGCCTGGGGCTCGCTATCATCACTGTGGGCTTGCAGAAATCACTCGGGGGAAAAGATGACCATGGCCATGGACATTGATCCCTTCAAGTATTACCAACTAGTTCAGAGAAATAATAAACATTGTATGTACATTATGAAAACTTATTATTTATTTACTTAACACAATAAAGGACTTTTAATTAATGTACTTATTTATCATCATCATCTTTTGGGTATAAATTTAAGGTATTGATAAGCTTAAAGATATAAAAGTTGTAGTTATAACACTTAACCAACAAGAATAACCCTGAAAATTATTTATCATAAACCTTTACATTGCGCATTTATTTGTATTGAAACATATTATTTGTATGATTACAGAGTTTTCATATAAGGTGCAAAAATTATTGAATAATTTAACCAAAATAAAAAATAATTAAGACACCTAACAACTTTTTCAAAAATATTTAAATATGGGTTGTAAGTCAATTATTATGTGAAATGATGGCATAGATCTTTTAACATAATGAGGTAAGCTCACATAGGTTTACCATTATCATATAGAAAAAGAAAACAACATTGTTTACTTAGAACATAAGTTTTACTTAGCAATATTACAGTTCTAGCTGTCTTGCCCGTGGATGCAGTCGGAATCTGCCAAGTGATGCCTCTGAAAGATGGGCAGTAACCTCTTTCAGTGTATCAACATCCCGTACAGCACTTGCCAACCCACCTGCCAAGCATGGTGAGTATGGCAACAACCCCTCATGATCAAGTATGTGACTATGAGGGAGGCTTTTGTCTGGCAGTGGAAGTCCTACTGCAGAGATGATAATGATTACAGTTCAGTTTGACTAAGACGGTAGGATAAATACAAGCATGTATTTGTGTGGTGAGGGTGCGCTAACTCGGATGGCGCTAGGGGCGAGGCTTCAGGTCGTCGAAGCAGGTGCGCAGGTAGATGGCGCTAGGGGCGAGGCTTCAAGACGTCGAAGCAGGCGCGCAGGTAGATGGCGCTAGGGGCGAGGCTTCAAGACGTCGAAGCAGGCGCGCAGGTAGATGGCGCTAGGGGCGAGGCTTCAAGACGTCGAAGCAGGCGCGCAGGTAGATGGCGCTAGGGGCGAGGCTTCAAGACGTCGAAGCAGGCTCGCAGGTAGATGGCGCTAGGGGCGAGGCTTCAGGTCGTCGAAGCAGGCTCGCAGGTAGATGGCGCTAGGGGCGAGGCTTCAGGTCGTCGAAGCAGGCGCGCAGGTAGATGGCGCTAGGGGCGAGGCTTCAAGACGTCGAAGCAGGCTCGCAGGTAGATGGCGCTAGGGGCGAGGCTTCAGGTCGTCGAAGCAGGCTCGCAGGTAGATGGCGCTAGGGGCGAGGCTTCAGGTCGTCGAAGCAGGCGCGCAGGTAGATGGCGCTAGGGGCGAGGCTTCAAGACGTCGAAGCAGGCGCGCAGGTAGATGGCGCTAGGGGAGAGGCTTCAAGACGTCGAAGCAGGCGCGCAGGTAGATGGCGCTAGGGGCGAGGCTTCAGGTCGTCGAAGCAGGCGCGCAGGTAGATGGCGCTAGGGGCGAGGCTTCAGGTCGTCGAAGCAGGCGCGCAGGTAGATGGCGCTAGGGGCGAGGCTTCAAGACGTCGAAGCAGGCGCGCAGGTAGATGGCGCTAGGGGCGAGGCTTCAGGTCGTCGAAGCAGGCGCGCAGGTAGATGGCGCTAGGGGCGAGGCTTCAGGTCGTCGAAGCAGGCGCGCAGGTAGATGGCGCTAGGGGCGAGGCTTCAAGACGTCGAAGCAGGCGCGCAGGTAGATGGCGCTAGGGGCGAGGCTTCAGGTCGTCGAAGCAGGCGCGCAGGTAGATGGCGCTAGGGGCGAGGCTTCAAGACGTCGAAGCAGGCGCGCAGGTAGATGGCGCTAGGGGCGAGGCTTCAGGTCGTCGAAGCAGGCGCGCAGGTAGATGGCGCTAGGGGCGAGGCTTCAGGTCGTCGAAGCAGGCGCGCAGGTAGATGGCGCTAGGGGCGAGGCTTCAGGTCGTCGAAGCAGGCGCGCAGGTAGATGGCTGGCTTCTTATTGTTGTTGTAGTGCTCGTAGCCCTGCCACATACAACACACTCAATATGTAATTTTCCAATTCACACAGCATCCAAAAGTAGAGCATACTCGGGTGTCAACGGCAGGGTAATCACCCTGCCGGAGTCGAACACGCAATCACATCTGTTTGGCTATGGCTATCATGAATAGTATCACTGATAACAAGAATCAAATAATGCACAATACATCTAGATTTAGGAGAACCTCTACTTAAATATAAAAAAAAAGCCTTGCATCTCTCTGTGCATAGTCTTCTGACACTAAGTCATAGTTTCTTTACTAGTTTACTTTCACTAGTTTCTTTTTATTTTATTAAACCTTATGTAGAACGTAGATATTTGTTTTGTTTAAACATTCTTAAATATAATTTAATGTAATTGTTACCTATGTTTAAAAATTCTAATTCATAATATATTAACTTTTGCTATGATAACTTAATTTGTAAGATGTAGCTGCCTGTAATTGGGAGAACACTAGCTCATGATTTTTGTTGCTTTTACTTTTGTAATTTTTTACTTGTGTATCTTCTGTTGGTGGCTCAAATAAATAAATAAATCTCATCTCGAAACATCAGTGCAGATCCGGTAGCACTAATTAGAAGTAACTAAGGTCATTAGAGATAACCGAGGACATCACGCTCAGGTCTGTCGACAGGTGGTCCGCGGGTGGTGGTGAGGTTGAAATGGTGAGGTGAACCTCGCGTGGTTACACTTTCACGTCACGGTATTCATACTATTGACAGTCGCGGTCCACTCGCCGTCCGCACGTAGATAGCATACCAAGACGATCCGATGACGCTATAGGAAGTTGATGTACGAGGCGTCGCTGGATGCTGACGCATTGAGAAAGCGCTCACCTTGGACCAGTCGTACCCCGCGGCGTAGGCGAAGATCTGTCCGCTGTGGTTGAAGGCGCACTTGGTGAGCGGCTGGTCCAGCGTCTCCGAGCTCTTGAGCTTGGTGCGCGCGTCCTTGTCCCAGAAGGAGTAGGAGCCGTCGGAGCCCACGGTGGCCAGCGTGCCGTGCACCGGGTGGAAGGCCACGTCGTTCACGGCGTAGATGTCCTGCGCGCGCGCACACGTTACAATGCTGTCTCAATCAACTTCACTCAAAGGTGTTTCTATAACATCAGTATCATGTCAATTTGAATTTTACATTGACCTTGAATTAGAGCTTATAAACATACTTTATCTTGAGGGGAGAATCGCAAGGGACCGTATGGATGTATAGGACACAATGGCGCAATAAAGAGGAGGCTTATGCGCAGCAGAGGGTGCAAACAGGCTAAAATGATGATGATACTTTTTATTAAGGGGAGATTAATTTTACAAGTTTATTTTTAGCTTGCCCTGTATGTACATATACTGTGTGTATGTAACTATGTTTGTTCGCGGAATCTTGCAACTCAATTTTGAAGCAGATATCTTCAACCAATTGAGCTGAAATTTTGTGTACATGTTTACTTTGGATGACAATGCATGGTCAGCTATGTGACGTCACTCTAAATCCAACATGGCGGACTACATAATTTTAATGTTCTGCTATAATATGGGTATCAAATGAAAGGGCTTGCTGAGAATAACTCAAAAAATTAAATGACGTCACTCTGAATCCAACATGGCGGAACACCCAGGACTGGACTGTACTGTCCTGGCGAACTACTTATTTTTTTAATGTTCTGCTATAATATGGGTATCAAATGAAAAGGTTTGCTGAGAATAACTCAAAAAATTCAATGCCTTCACTCTGAATCCAACATGGCGTAACACCCAAGATGGCGGACAAGTTATTTTTAATGGACTCCTACAATATGGGTATCAAATGAAAGGGCTTGCTGAGAATAATTCCAAATTAAAATGACGATACTCTGAATCCAACATGGCGGACTAGTTATTCTTAATGCACTCTTACAATATGGGTATCAAATGAAAGGCCTTGCTGAGAGTTACTTGAAAAATTATATGACATCACTCTAAATCCAATATGGCGGTCATGAGATGAAAAGACAAGAAACCAACTGTCCAGTGATAACTAAAAAGTAAAAAATAAGTTAAAAGTAAACAAAACTTTTTAATAAACAAGCTTTTATCTAAACATACCCACTAAAAATAATAAAATAAACATTTTCCATTAAAGTTTAATGTCAACTTAAAACTTCTTTTCTTTACACAATATATGTCATAAAAAAGCAGTACCCGTAACTTGATCTAATTTATTTAATTTTTTTTCAAATAATGTAAATACGAGTACCTGCTTAAATCTTGCGACAAGCTTTTTTATTACATAATGTACATATATTGTGTAAAGACGTTTTAAGTTGACATGTTACTTTTATGAAAAATGTATTTTATTATTTTTAGTTGGTACTTACATTTAATAAAAACTTGTTTGTTAAAAAGTTTTTTTTACTTTTAATTTATTTGAATTAATGATGGAATAAGACAAATCTGAATTATTAGGTGACAACCCAACATTAGCCACATAGCAAGGCTGCCTGTCCACCGGAGCAGAGAGCCGTCAGCAGCAGAGAGCGCTCCGCTGTGGTAGACAGACATGGAAGATGCCGGACCTGGTAGCCGCCGCTGGTGGGCGTGGAGCGGTGGCACTTGAAGGTGAAGTTGTCCTTGGGGTTGGCGGGGTTGACGTACTGGATGGCCACGCGGCCCTCCACGCTGCCCAGCGCGAAGCCCGACGGCTGCTTCGTCTTCTTGTCGCGGAACACGGCGATGCAGCGGTGCTGGTGCTGTCATACATACATGCACCATCATTATCGCGACTCAAACGCATTGGTTGGCTGAGTTGAAGCCGATCTTATAACGAGTTTCACATTATTATTTATCGCTTTGCCTAGATTTTGTCGTTTGTTTGAGTCTGTTTGTTTTTCTATTGTATATGACGTAACATGTACAGACAGCGTCAAACATAAGTATCCCCCTAGCACAAGACACCCAGCTTCGAATCCCTGGGGACGGGCGCGGCTGGGTGTTACCTAACGGTTACGCCCACTGTACATAGTACCTACATAACTAAATAACTATGGATCTCTTGGACTACAATATTTCAATACAATTGTCAGCCGATCCGATCCACATTTTGCGATTTTCACTGAAATAAAAATTCTTTCGTGTTTTCTAAGCACACAATATGTTTGTAGGTAACTCATGAAATATAATTTATTGCGTAAAACGTGGTAGTTATCAGGTTTTAAAAAGGACAGAATTATAGGTTCAACACATTTTGCTTAGACTAAGCATGCAATTATATAAATCGGGTGAATTATTAAAAATCATTAAGATTATAATAGCAACCCTTTACTAACCCGTTGCAAAATTTGATATTTGGAAGTTCTGTTAAAATATTACTAGGTATAAATTTGTATTGTATGGTAACAGTTTCTAGATTTAAGAGTAGTTTTTGCTAAAGGCGGATGTAACAGAGTGTTATTATAACAGGAGGGTGTGGTTACTTTGAGCGGCGACTCGACGCGCTTGAACTCCGCCGGCTTGTTCTCCAGCGAGTACAGATTGATGCCGCGGTCCGCCATGCCCACCGCCGCCAGCGGGTAGCCCTGCGCACACAACTCACCTTAGAACACCAAAACCCTCTTAGGAGACTTCCTATGTGAATGCTCGGTCGCAATGGCCGAAATCAACTAGGAAAACAACATAATAACATAACAAAATCATCATCATGCTGAATATGCTCTAGGTCAGTGGCAGCCAAATGTGTGTAAAAGAAAATATTTAAAAAAAGATGGAATTATAAATATTTAAAATGCAATCAAAATTTCTTGGATCTATGGGACTCAAACTTTCCGGATCAGACAACCCACTTTAAAACATTGTGAAAATGGGCATCATCATGATAAATGGATGGAATTGAATGGCTTAGTTATGTACCAATTTATTTATTTTATTGTTGAGTAAACTCACCACATCAGCACAATAACATCTCTCAGACAGGTTCATACTCATTATAGGTGCAGCGCTGCGGGTGTCCCAAAACTGAAAATACATTTTGAAAATTCTGATTAAAGCAGATCATTATCATCATTAATCATTTCACCCGTAATGTAACATCCACTACTGAACACAGGCCTCCCTCGTGGATCTCCATGAGGGGTAGTTGCCATACTCACTATGCTTGGGAGGCGGGTTGGTGAGTGCAGTTCAGGATGTTGCTACATGGAAAGATGCTGCTGCCCATCTTCCGGAGGTATCTCTTAGCAGACTCTTACTGCATCCATGGGCATAAGCAGGAGGGATAGCATTCTACTGCCGTCACCCCACAGTTACAGCAGATAACAGATGTAAATTACCATATTCAATCTTACATGGGCACTGTAGAGATTTGTAAAAGAAATGATACCTTGTGTTTGGGCTAGTACATTCACACATGCTTACCTTCAGAGTCTTGTCCCAGGACGCTGTCATGAGGCAGGTGTAGTTTGAAGCCTTCACCCAGTGACAGCTCTTGACGGGAGCATCGTGGGCCGCCACCTGCAGCACAGGCATGTGTAACAGCAACAAGCAAACATACACACCAGTGAGCACAACCCTGGAATACAGCTACTTGCCTGTACGGTCTGATTAGATGCCAGGTCCCAGCATTTCACACTCTTGTCACTGGATGCCATGAACACTTTACTTCCATCCTGCCAGACAGAAAGGCTTTCATTACTAATTTGTACAAATAAGATGTAGGTGAGTCAAATGAAAGATGTAGCCCATGCACAGCTGTAGACAATGTAGTGCAGGTAATGAAATTATATGCAGGAACAACAAGAAACAAAACTGAGGAAGCTAGGTGATTTTAATCATACAATTTTGAGATAAAGCAAGATGATTAGGTGAAGCACATAAAAACCAACCTGTATAAAATAATCCCTTGCATCCATTATCTTTTGGCAGCCATAAAATGTCATGTGCCTGTAATTTCAGTTGCTAATAGCAGTGCAGTTCAGCAAAGAGACCTACTCCTGTGCATCACAATGCATATTTTATTGTCAGAGGTGCAATTCTAAAATTTACACTTACATCATGCCACACCACATCCAAGACAGGCCCGTCCATGGATTGTACGGCTTTGGGAATAGTCTTGCCTGATGCCTCTACCTCCCAACATCTCACCTGAATGGAAAACATTGTTATTCATATATTTATTAGTCCTAGTGTGTAGTCCTACGTGCAGTATTGGATCTATTCAAAAGGTTAATCTAAAGCCTCCGTCTAAGTGAAAATTAACCTTTTACATTCTATCATATCTCTATATATTGTCAATTGTCACTATGTTCTCAAGTTTCTCTTGTTATTATGTTTAGTTTTAAGGTGTGCAATAAAGTATTTTCTATCTATCTATATAAAAACAAATCCCTATTTCCCAATTCTTTTTTTGTTGTTTGTTATTGCCAGGAGAAGGTTCTTATAAAAAAAAATATAAGAAAATTGCGCCGAAAATTAGAGAATTTAAGAATACTTAACCAACATATTAAATTACTAGCTTGTGCCCGCTGCTTTGCATGCAGTGTACCCGGATAAAAGTAGCCTATGTGTTATACCTGCTTCACATTTATATGTGTGCAAAATTTCAGCTCAATCCATTGGGTAGTTTTTGCGTGAAAAGGTACAAACCTCCAAACAAACTTTCGGCTTTATAATATTAGTGGGATTTCTAATGTAACCTTTTTTGACTATTTAAACTTTTTTAATGAGAAAATAGCCGCCTACATGGCCAGCCAAATAACATAATAATTTATAAATTAACTTGACACTGGCAGAATTGTGTAAAACCAAACACAAAAAGCCATAAAATAAGAAGACAAGACAACCTTATGGTGTTTGACATAACATTGACAGAATGCATGCTGCAAATATAGTCAAAAAGGATTTATAATATTTAATTTTCCAATACAAACTATTCCTACCGCTTTGGTGTCTCTTGGTTGTCAAATATTTATAGGTGAATTCAAAAAGTTTATTATGCAACTCAAGCTGGTTATATTTTTTTGCTCAATTAGGTAGTAGTAGTAGTGCGCCGTGGGGTGCCGTCAGTAGAATGTTACCCCTCCTGTCATACCCATGGATGCAGCAAGAGCCTGCTAAGGGATACCTCTGGAAGATGTGCAGCAGCGTCTTTCGTGTACCAACATCCCGTGCTGCGCTCACCAACCTGCCTGCCTAGCGTGGTGAGTATGACAACTACCCCTCATGTAGATCCATGAGCGAGGCCTGTGTTCAGTAGTGGACGTTTTACAGCTGAAACGAGGTAGTAGTAGTAGTCGTTTTTTAGAAGGGTAGTTGTAAGGTAGTAATTGAGTAGTAATTGTAGTGTAGAAGTTGAGTAGTTGTAGGGTAGTGGGAGAAGTAGAGTAGTAGTTAGAATATGTGGTAGTAGGTAGTTGATTCTGGGCAGTACAAAGTTCGCCAGGACAGCTAGTTTACAATAACAATATTCAATAAATAATGCTAGATAGGTAGGTACTATACTTACACTCATTACTACCTAGTCCTGAAATAAGCATAACTGCATAATGGAAACTAGATAGGTAATTGATAATATACATTTTACATTTTGTTTTTGTGAATATGTATGTACTTAGCATACATAGAATAGAGATTTAAAAAAAAATCTGCAGAAAAGCAAACATTTGTGATTGAACTCGCGCCTCAGCCGGCTACTCCACTCGAGGCACGGAGCTCGTCAATGAGGGTAGTAATCACAACTGCGGTATGGCGACGTGGAGCGAACGAAATGCAAGGTAAGGTAATGTACAAGTACCCGGCAGTCCCAGCTGCTCGCAATCAGGAATGTCTGGGGCACGGAGGGCGGCGAGAACTCGAGCGCGGAGACGCTGTCCTCAGGCGGCGACGCCACTTCCAAGTCCTTGTTTGGATTGGCGCTCCCGCCGCCTATCTGGTTATACATTATCAATTCTTGCACTAGAACTTATAAAAAAAGCCCGAAACACAGTATTTCTCTGGAAAAATAGTGAATTATATGTACTGTATTATCATGAAGCAGGCCTTTTGTTTACGAAAATAAGTTACAATTTTAAAAGTTAGGTTAGTTAGTTTGTTTATGATTTTGATAGTAAATGCCCTAAGATATTTCACAACAAAATTGAGTTCAATGTTTCAAGCTACATACAATCATTAAAAATGTTGCCACCGCTACACTGCTCACAAAGTTTCATGACATGACGTTGCATCTGCAGCTTAGGATTGGCAATATTAATATAAATATATTTTTAGGTATGAGCGCGTGCCTTGTCCTGTCATATCTTGTCTAAGGTTGAAGGGTATTAACGATAGGTTGGTCCAGCGAACAAGGAATCATTCATACCCTCAGAGCAAGTGCTCTGAGTTCATACCCCTTGAGCGAAAGTATAAAAAATAGTATCATTCTGACATCAGTCAATGTAAAAAAAACCAGCTGATCTGATTTGAAAAGCCTCAGCTTTAAAATGTCCTTCTCCTACGTCAGTTTTTACTGGTGAGGCTATAGCTATACTTGATAGTATAGCTATAGCCTCACCAGTACGAAAATACGTAATATATGTAGGTGTACATAATAAACGTGGTTAAAGTATAAGTATGGTATTGTTAACTTGTAACATTGCGGGAACGTCTATACCGGGTGTTAGTGTAAACCTGTGTAAACAGTCTTATCCTTGAAACCACAGACTAGGTATCAGGAACAGAGTCCAAAACCGATGAAAAAAAATTAATTTATTTTTACATCATTTTTGCAAAGAAAATCCTCATAGATCATGAATGCGTTTCACCCTACACACGCTACGATTTCTGAGGCTACGATACACGGGCGTAGGTGCAATGCGGCTTCTCTTTCTCTCAAACGCGCCGCCCCGCCGCCTTTCGGCAACTCGCCGTTTCTTTGAAGAGCGCCGACACAAACACCCGCCAAGGTCCCGCGGCTAGCACCGCGCGCGCGCCCGCGCCGCCGCTTTCGCCAGTCGCGTGCAATCTTGTGAGTTAGACACATCGCGACCCTTATGTGTGCCGATTCGCGGTAAAATGTAAACTAACTGTGTAACTTATCTGTGCTGTGACAATGTCGTACACAAGCGAACAGTGGACTGAAATGGTGCGGCTTTATGCCATAGCTGGTGACCTTGGCACGTAGGATTTACACAGAGCGGTTTCCAGGACATCGTGTGCCAAGCCGGGAAACTATCCTAGCGGCTACACAAAGGCTACGTATGTAAATAAGACTTGTTTGTTAGTGAACTTTTTAAATACCTTCGCCTAAAATAACTACCTACTTTAGCCTTATAGCTTTTTTGATTCAATTTAATAATTTTACTTGTCTTGAAATAACTTAATAATGTAACGTGCTAGAGTAATTATTTTTGCCTGTCCTAAGGCAGGAAAAGTATGAAGGGAAAGTTCTATGCAAGCAACCATTCGTTTTGATACGTACCTACACCAGCCCGAGCCCAGCGACATTTGCGGGCGACGTACGACAGTAATTAGGGTGTCCAAACAGTCACGTACCTTAGATGAGAAATGAATTATCAAAATGTAGCGAAACTAATTGACTATTATTTTTAATTATTACTTGTATCAATTCATTTTAGGGTTATACCTACATTCGTGGTTTAAGTGATATAAGTGTGTTCACACTAACACACAGTTTAAATGAAGAAAACAACAACAATTTTCAACAATTTATTTTTTAATTCGAATAATATACAGAAGCAAATTAAAGTTGAATCTCAATAATATAAGTTATAAAAAAGAAAACAACAATGTAGTAAACATTATTAAGACGATGAAAAAGTAATAAACCATGATTTAAAACCCGTACAAACTATATTATTTACACAAAATTTTCATTATCTACATCAAAACAACGTTTAACAAGCTAATATTTTTATACACAGAACACCTAGTACACGTTTGTGTACTGCGTGTTCTGTGCGGCGTAAGATAGGAGCCGCCACAACGGCAATCATTATTTAACCGTACAGGCCTCATAGTAAGTTAATAGAAAAATAATATATTAAGGGCCGGGTACCCGCCAACGACCTTGAGGATTTGGGCGGAATCAAAATATCTCCCCCGCGCCAACCGTATATTTTACGGACGCCGGCCCCGGCACACGCTCGGCGTCCGTGAAAACACTTTTAGTTCTTAGTTATTTTAATACTTATAATATTTTATTATTATTACTTTAGTGCCATGGGGTGCCAGCTAAAGAATGTTACCTCTCTTGATACAGTAATAAACTGCCAAAGGATACCTCCGGAAGATGGACAACAGTATCTATCCGTGTATCCACTCGGTGTAATGTACTTATCTTCGTTATTCAAATGTTTTGAACATATTCGTGTATTTTTGGTTGGCTTCCAATGTACTTCTTCACGACTAACCCTTATATTTTTCACCCATTTGTCAGCAATAACAGGGTCGACAGGAATCCTTTGAACAACAAGAAGTAATACCTCTAATTTGTGATTTTAACAGTGTGGTAATAAAATTCGTTTTAGTCTTTTCAACTTTCAAGTAACAGAATTTCAGGTATGATATCGTTAAATCACACAAACACCTACATTAGAGAGCGTGTCACCTAATTAAATCATCATTTCAGCCGTAAAACGTCCACTACTGAACACAGGCCTACCCTCATGGATCTCCATGAGGGGTAGTTGACATACTCACCACGCTTGGCAGGCGGTTTGGTGAGCGCAGTGCGGGATGTTGTTACACGGAAAGATGCTGCTGCCCATCTTCCGGAGGTATCCCTTAGCAGGCTCTTACTGCATCCACGGGCATGAGAGGAGGAGCAACATTATACTGCCGGCACCCCACGGCACCTAACTCAATATCAGTAGATAATTAATCAGTCGTAGGCCGGAGCAATTAAGTCAGTTAAAACGGGAAAATATCCATCCACAATCGGGCCACACTGAGCATTGAAACAGAACAATTAAACAAAACTTGTATATTTTGACCTAATTAACTACAAAATTCTATGAAATATTGCATGCCTAACTGTGAAAAGTGATATTATTACACATCTTTTGTTTTTCAGATGTGTTGTGACACATTTGAATTGCACAAACCGTCATAATTTTTTTTTGCGCAAGACACGTTTGGTTTGAATTGACGTTGAACACTACGGCGTGGTTCGGCGTTTGGAGCCATCTCTGGCTCCAATGAAAGTGCTTCAAAATGGACGCGCGGACTTGGTTTCTGTAGTGTTTTTATTCTAAGATGGTGACATTCCCCCCCCAAACCCTGGTTTTTAAATATCGCAAGGCCGACAAACCTACCACCTCTACACTATGTAGGCTAAGGTCACTGCTGCTCACCTGCTTTTCTGGCCAAACTTCGGATCAGGGACTACTCCATGTGCGAATGTGGTTTATTTATTTCATGTATACCATGTTATCATTATTGTAAATAATTAATTATATTCGAAATCCTAAGTTGAGTTATTTTAGATAAAATTATTTCTATTAAATTTGATGGTAAATTCAAAATTGTTATATTAATTTTTACGAAATGACACTGGTAGAATTGTGTAAAACTAAACACAAAAGTCATACAAGAAGAAGAAGATTTGAAAAACAAACTCGTTTTTTAAGAGTTGAATTAATTCAATATTTTCATGCGTGAGTTTGTTTGTTTATTTTTAAACTGATATGACTAAAATTTTATAATTAATTCGGTATTTTCATGCGTATGCCATCAACAGTGATGATGAGTAATATTGAGTTCACCCAGATAAAGGACTTGAAACCCGGCATGAAGAGTATCAATGCCGTGTTTATAGTCCTGGAGGTCGGGCCGCCGACAATCACGAAAGAGGCTCGCGAGGTAAGTCCCGTCGCCAACTCAGGCACTTAGCCACTATTGTAGCATTGTGTAGTAGAGATTGTTAGTGTTAGTTGTCGCACAGGTTCGGACGCTGCGCGTGGCGGACGCGTCGGCGGCGGTGAACCTGTCCGTGTGGGACGAGCCGGGCGCGCTGCTGCAGCCCGGCGACATCGTGCGCCTGCTGCGCGGCTACGCCTCGCTGTGGCGCTCCGCTCTCACGCTGTACTCGGGCAAAACTGGGGAAATACAGAAGGTGATGCATCAACAATATCTCTACATTCTCTTGAGATCCATCTACACAGTATATAATAAAACATTTAAAAAAGAAACCGTAATAATAAACTAATTGGTCCACTCGCTTAAGAGCTAAGGTGCCACAGACACACACATATCGGTCAAACTTTTAATACCCTTCATTTTAACCTATGACACAAAAATGTGTTATGGGTTTAAAAATAAATATATGTGTGGGTTTGTCTACCTAATAAAACAGTAGTTACAATTACAATTATTAGCCATAAGAGTCCCACTGTTGGGCAAAGGCCTCCTCTCCATCTCTATGCATCCCAATCTGCTGTCAATTTGACTCATGCTCTGTTGTGTGGTTCTAACTCATCACGGCATTGCTTCTTCAGTTAAAAATTTAGTTTGTTGCACGATTCCCCCAATATAACCCAAGATAGTTGGACTAATTTTATTAATTTATTAGTTGCATTTGAATTTCACTTGATTAATACACTAACTAAAAACTGAAAAACTTCATGAAAAAAAATTACTGATTTGGAATGTTTTTTGTAGTGAAGTTCATGAAGTTTGATCTGACAGCGTTCATATTATAGAACATACACTTGGACTGACATTGGTGGGAATTCTACAAGCAGAGTGCAAACCCGCCATCAGCAAATTCACAATAGATAAATAAGTAATTCTATATTTTATAATGTTGCAGGTGGATGAGTTCTGTATGCTCTTCAATGAGCAAATAAACATGTCGGAGCCGCAGATGACGCCGCCGCCGCCCGGCGCGGCCCTAGGGCTGGGCGGGGGCATGGGCGGGGGCATGGGTGGGGGCATGGGCGGGGGCGGGGGCATGGGCATGGGCGCGCTGGCTGGCGGCGGCGGCTACAGCCACGACGGCAAGGGCCCCGCGGGCGCCGCCGCGGCGCCGGCGTCCGCGCCGCAGCACAAGACCTACGTGCGCGGGCGCGGCGGCGGCGGACACACCCGCCCCAACACTCGCAGATAATGCATGCCACTCTAATGCTACTCATCCTTAAGAACAACTTATAAAAGGCCACCACATCGCAAACCGGTTACTGTGCACATAGTGTCGATGCTCAGCAGACAGACAGATGGTTAGCTCTACTACTCTTATTGCACAATCAGCAAATCCCTGTTGTCCACTATTTTATTATTGGGATAAAATATTGAACCCTGGCTGTAATTTTTTACTTATACCTAACAGAGGTTATTACTTGTTACATAAATCATGAGAAAAAAATAGAACAACAAAATAAATCTGATATCCCAGAAGTACCATTACATAGTTTCGAAAATAAGACAACTGGGACAAATAAATAAAAATAAATAGTATTTTTGAGTAAAATAAATATGTTTGTTTATCACCCTGTCTGAAAAGGTGCAGCTTTGGCCTATGTCCAGCAGTGGACTAGTATAGGCTGATGATAACGATGATGTTTGTTTTTTATTTATGTATGACTGTTCCTAATTCACTTAATACCACATAGTTATTAAATTATAAGGACAATTTTTGTTTTTTGTAAGAAAGTGCATAAATAAACAATTAAAAAAAAATAGAGTAGTTTGAACTGATATCAAACATTAAATTTTCTAGTGTGGTAGAGATATATGTAAATGTTGTTCCTGGTTCTGTCATTCCTAACTAGAACTTTGTTATTTTGCAAAAGTAGAATAGTACCATAATCCTACCTTGTGTAATAGAAATTTGATGAAAAATGACACGGTAAAATTTTTCTCTGATCAGACACCCAAACAACAGGAATACTTAAAAAATCTTAAAGGAAGAGTAAGACGTCGAATTGAAAATGGTGAAATAAACCTAACTATAAAATAAAACCGGGCAAGAGCGAGTCGGACTCGCGCACCGAGGGTTCCGTGCCATCATACAATATAATAAATGACAAAAGCGGCTTTATATTTGTAGGAGAACCTTGACAGCGCCATCTCTTGTCTGATAGCGAAACTTATGTAGATTTTTTACACTTTCGATGATTTCTAAAAAAGTATGCTAAGTAGAGAGTTTGTAATAAATTTCCTGTAATCTTTACATACACTTCTAAAAGCAATAAAAGTTTCAGAGGTTTATCTCCGCAAACTTCGGTGATAAGGGGGGGGGGGAACGCTATTCATTTCAACATTTTTGTAAATAACTCAAAAACGATACGAATTAAAGGAAAACTAAAAACCGTTTATTAATGTGCAAATGAATACCTCTCATACCTAGTAAAATCACAAAATTTTTGAATTGACTCTCTAATTTGCATAGTTTTTTTAGACAAGGGCACTGGAGCTCAACATTTTTGAATTGTATTCAAAAATGTTGAGCTCCAGTGCCCTTGTCTAAAAAACTATGCAAATTAGAGAGTTCGCTATAATTTTCCTATAAAGTTTCATACACTTCTATTAGCAATAAAAGTATCACGGGTTTATCTCTGTAAACTTCGGAGATAAGGGGGGGGGGGAACAGTCGTTTTTTCAACATTTTTGTAAATTACTCAAAAACGATACGGCTTAAAGAATAAATAAAAAATGTTTATTAATGTGCAAATGATTAAACGTGGTTTTGATGTAGGTAATGAAAATTTTGTGTAAATAATATAGTTTGTACGGGTTTTAAACCGCGGTTTACTACTTTTTCATCGTCGTCGACGTCGTAATAATGTTTACTACATTGTTGTTTTCTTTTATATAATTTATATTGAGATTCAGCTCTAATTTACTACTGTATTTAATTCGAATTAAAAAATAAATTGTTGAAAATTGTTGTTGTTTTATTTATTCATTTATATAGACGTTCCCGCAATGTTACAAGTTAACATAACCATACCTATACTTTAACCACACATAGCTATTTACTTAATATTGCCAAATACTAATGGTTATCAGCGGCGGAATCATTTCCTCGCTTTTGGGGAAATTGCACCTCCGCTGGCAACATTAGACAAGTGTGTGCGTGTCGCCGAGCGTAAGCTAGTAATCGTCACATCTGTGTGAATCGGAAAGTGCTTCATTTTTGAAGGGGATTATCTTTCTGTTATTCTGAGATGCTATATTACTAAAAAGTGTTGTCTTTTACCATTTTAAATTTCAAGTCGATAGCATCAGTAGTTCTTGAGATTTCCATATGTGACAGACAGGCAGAGTGATTCTATAAGGGTTCCTTTTTACCATTTTGGTCCGGAACCCTAAAAAGACAGTATTTTGTACCAACCTATATAAAAAAATTGCATTGAGTTAACCACACCTCTAAAATGATGAGAGAACATGTAGGTTCATTTTATAAATAAATAAATACCTACGCACTTCAACATTTGACATGAATATTAATGAAGTGGACAACTTATCGACATTGACATACCAATCGTGAGATATGTTTTTTGAGGCGTTTTATGGAGTTTAGCCTTGCAGTGTATAAATATATTATCTGTGACCTTCATAAACTTCAAGTTGAATAGATTCGCTGATTATCAAATGTTACGTTCAATCACAGAATTCCAAAAAAAGTAAAGCACCTTTACGAATCCGCGCGAATGTCACGGGCGTCCACTCCACAGGCGGTCCTTCACAACCGTGACTGTCCCGCGGTGACCTCTCGCGAGCATGCCACGCGCCTGTCCCCCTCTAAAGCTGGTAACAAATTATAAGGCCTCTGCCTCGAATCAGCGGGGCGGAGGCGGCGGCCGCGCGGGAGCGACAGGATCTTATGCGTAAAATCAAATGGACCGGCCCTCGAAAACAGCGGCGCGGCAGCTATTTAGCAGTCAGCCAAAACTCTACTAGCTTTTAAATTTTTAAAACCTAACGGACAGAACAGGTTTCATTAGTGGCATTTATACTATTTTTAATTTTGAATGCCATGTACTGGTGAAATATGTGAAACTATCCCTAAATTTAAGATAATAATTGTAACCATATTTCTTGCAATAAATGATTTATGATTTACCTAAGTAATGATAGTTATGCTTGCATGTCGCTTAGCCAGGCAGCATCCTACTACCATTTCTTTAGACTCAAAATTCATTTCCTTTATTTCCATAGTTTGTAACAATAGATACGACTGTTTGGGCGTATCCGGGGAAAGTTCAATAGTGGGTTGCTTGGAAGAATTTGCTTTCAGGAATATGGCCGCCAATTTGTACTTGTTTAAATCAGTAACTCATTATTTCACACACATATTCGTCTAATGTCGACTCTGTAGCTATCTGGGTGCCGGACTGAACGTACAAAAGAAGCAATAGAGAGGGGCGTGCTTATATCCATTCATCGTCTATAATGAAAATGATCACTAGTCAAGTATGGATGTACTTAAATTACTAAGAAAGTGCGATGTCATCACTTTCCCTTACATCGTACTTTTCCAGGCCAGGCCATATCAGTGATGTAACGAGCTTGTGCCGCCATGCCGCTCGGCTCACGGGATTGTGTAGAGGTCGCGGAGGCCCCTTGTGATAAGTCATTATGGTTTCGCAACCTAAATCACTTTAAGTCGATGACCAAACCAAAAGTTGGTGTTACCTTGCTGGGCGCGGGCGAGCACTCCGACGGATTGTATAATTAAGTGAATTGAAGAGGCATCTTCAACTTCTTTGCTGTTAATAATATTAGCACGTATGTCAGTCATGTTGTTTCCACAACGCAAGCTCTAGGGCTCAATTCAAAATTCGAGTCCAATCAAGGTAAAACAATTAATTAATGCAATTCTCATCTACCTACAGTTTTGGTGATTTATCTTTGTCACAGCTGGTTGCGAAAAGGGAATAAACATTATTATTTCGCAACCAGTTGCGAAAATGGCCGGGCACTGACTGGTTTTTATCAGTTTTTGCCAAATCATCTGAGGGCCAATCTGTTAAAACAGAGCAGCATTTTATCGGCATTTAAATTGCAAACTTGACCCCGCTTACATCGGCGCTAGAGGTGATGCAGCTGTAGGAAACGTCGACGTCGAGGATTGGTGAGCCGCGTCCGCGGCCGCCGCGGCCGCGGAAAGCTGGGCGAGCGCGTTTATGTCTTTTCTATGGCTAGACTACGTACCCAATAAGTTTATTATGTGTACTTACCTAAATTATTTTACCATAATATTTAACTTTTACAATTTTCTTTGTACCTACTTTACAAACCAGTTTTTTTTTAATAAAGAAATTATATTATAAATGATTATGTTCGTATTATTTATAGGTAGGAGGTAGGTCAAAACTCTACAAACAAATTTTAAGTAAATATCACTTCTTCATCTGCGCCTCAACGCGTTAATTATACTTAACAGCAATTAAAATATTACGTTGATGTGGCCAAGATTTTAAAGTATCTATGTAATAAATACCTACACAAAGTTAGAAGCTCAGGTTAGAAATATAATCATCTAATTAAGTTATTGATTACTGACGAACTCGCAGGTAATTTCCGAGAGGAAATATTAGTAGCAACTTGTCCACGATTATAATATACATATATATATATATATATATATGTATATGTATATATATCCGTAATACCCCCTATCCGTAACCTTAAGCCTAAATTCACTTTTAAATCACGATTAAAATCTTCACTAATACTAAGGCAGAAAGAGGGACTTCCGAAACACTTCGTTTGCCGACTTTAGGTTATCGCCTTGGTAAACTGTATGTCTTGTTTTTCGTCCACTTGACTGGGAACAGCTTTTGTAGTTTTAACTTATATAATTCTAGAATACGTAAAACCTTAATACATAATACTCAACATCCACACAACATCAAATTATATACAGTGTATCCCTCGATAAAGTGCAACCCCGAAAGGGGGTGAAACTAGATCGAAAATTATCAACAAAAAAATAGAAAAAAAAAAATAAAAAAAATTCGTATATACTTTATTGATGAATTAAAATTTGTATTACTCACTAATGAGTCTATTTAATAAAAAAATGATTTCTTCCAAAGTAGTGGGTCTATTTTGTTAAAATAAAAACCATAATCATGTCAGATATGTGACGATGACGATAAAATAACAAGTAACTCACAAACGAGTGGCTATCGTGACTTAAAGTTTAATTTTTGTATTAAAATTACATTTTTTATGCTGTTTTTTTCAAATAATTTCCAAAAATCTTAAAATTAAGCCTATAATACTAGATATTTTTATGACTTTTTATTATTGTCTATCATAATAGCTTTTAAATAAAAAAAAAACCTACGGTCTAACTTAAAAAATGCGCTGGCTAGGAGCTTTTAAAGTTGACCACTGATTACGTCACCACTCAGGTAGAGACACTTGTTTTTGCTGCTCAGGTAGTATTAAAAATCAAATTTTAGTTACAACATTTTTATTTAACTTATTACATGTGAGTATGAAATAAGGGTTTTATTTAATGCATTAAATGCTCAAAATGGCTTCCTTGTTGTTGTAGGCACATTGCCACACGAAGAGCGATTTGTTGTGTGGCTCTAAGCACCATCTCTGGGTCACTTCTTATCTCATCGGCACATCGCATGATTTGATCTTGTAACTCTGCCTCGGTGTTTACGGTCGTTCTGTAGACTCTTTGTTTCATAACACCCCACAGAAAATAGTCTAGGGGTGTCAGGTCAGGTGAACGTGCCGGCCACCCGACTGGTCCATCCCGGCCGATCCACCTATTAGCGTAGTTTTCGTTTAAAAAACTTCGCACATTGCGCCCGTAGTGCGCAGGGCATCCGTCCATCTGCAAATACATCTGTTGCCTTGTAGCCAGCGGAACATCTTCCAGTAGTAGTGGCAGATCGTCTCTTAATAAGCTTAAAAAACTTTCGGCATTTAATGTTGCGGGTAAAATAACTGGCCCAATCAGCGTGTCGTCTATTAGAGCTGCCCATACATTAACTGAAAATTGCACTTGAAAAGTAGACGCCCTCTTTAGGTGTGGATTTTCCTCGGACCATACATGTAAGTTTCTGCAATTTGTGATTCCATTCCGGGTGAATTTCGCTTCATCCATCCATAAAATTTTTTTTAGGAATTGTGGATTATTTATAATTTTTTGTTGAATCCACGTAGACATTACGCATCTTGCACGATTGTCTACATTTTCATGCAAATGCTGTACTCGCTGATAATGGTATGGATGCAATCCCTTCTTTTTCAAAATTCGCCATACGGATGTTTTTGATATACCGTGACGCAAAGCTAAGCGTCTAATGCTGGTTGTGGGATCAGCAAACAAATCGTTTAAAACGGCCTCTTCTATGGAATGGTCAATAATGGTAGCTTGTTGCTCACGGCGATCTCTTGCTAATCCAAGTCCGATGTTGGATAACTTTCGGTGAACTTCTTGGAAATTTCGTGCTGACGGTACAAGTCTGCTCGGAAACGCATTTATGTATGCAGAACGAGCGACTGTTGTGTGTCCACGTGACATACCATAATAATAATGGATGTCAGCGATTTCACGCGGAGAGAACTCAGTCAATCGCGGCATCTCCACAACACAACAAAGTACAGTCAAAAACGTAACAAAAAAGTCAAAAACGTAACAAAAAGTCAATAACAAAACAAAAGCAAAACAACGTAACAAAAACTTGAAGGCGCAGTAAGGTACGGTAGACGGTAGCAGCGGCGAGAATATCGGAGCGACTGGCGAGTGGCGTGCGTGCCTTGTTGTGAATCCTGTTTCGATCCCCACCCTTCATCTTTCATAGAACAGGCCCAGCGACCATAATCTACAACAATAGAAGTTAAAAAAGTGTCTCTACCTGAGTGGTGACGTAATCAGTGGTCAACTTTAAAAGCTCCTAGCCAGCGCATTTTTTATGTTAGACCGTAGGTTTTTTTTTTATTTAAAAGCTATTATGATAGACAAAAATAAAAAGTCATAAAAATATCTAGTATTATAATTACTAGGCTTAATTTTAAGATTTTTGGAAATTATTTAAAAAAAACAGCATAAAAAATGTAATTTTAATACAAAAATTTAACTTTTAGTCACGATAGCCACTCGTTTGTGAGTTACTTGTTATTTTATCGTCATCGTCACATATCTGACATGATTATGGTTTTTATTTTAACAAAATAGACCCACTACTTTGGAAGAAATCATTTTTTTATTAAATAGAGTCATTAGTGAGTAATAAAAATTTTAATTCATCAATAAAGTATATACGAAATTTTTTTAATTTTTTTTTTCTATTTTTTTGTCGATAATTTTTGATCTAGTTTCACCCCCTTTCGGGGTTGCACTTTATCCAGGGATACACTGTATACTAATTCATATACGAGTACACTACATAACAGATACACTGCTCCTTAGATTATCAAAACTAATTTTAGTATACACATTTATTGCTTGTTGTTAAAGAAATAACGCTAGAAAACCTGCTTTTAAATAAAAAAAATGCACTGCATTTAATTCGGTCCACTCGTTTAAGAGCGACGGTGCCACAGCGCGTGTGTTTGTATGTTTGGGTGTCTGTACCCAAACACACAGACAGACACACACACATAGCGGTCAAACTATAATACTCGAATAGATGATACTCCTCTTTTTTGTCGGGGGATAAAAATAGTATAACCATGCGGAAGTAGCGGATTTTTTAGTACCTACCTAGTCATAGACCGCACCACATCATCTTACCTAAGGATGAAGTAACATAACAGACCGGTTCGTCATTATGATAGGTAGAGTATTCCGCTATTATGTTATTCATTAGAATTTGAAAAACAAACAAAAAAACATGTGTCTAATGTTTGCCTTGACCTTTAGGCGACGGAGAGTTGCTGCGTGGGCGCATCGCATAGTTAGTGGCACATTCATTAATCCGCGACCGTTCGTCAGGCCATTCGAAATGAAGAGTTTTACCACGTATGTAGATGACGTGATAGATTAACCTATTACGAAAATGAGAATTTTGACTTCAAGGCAACTTGCTTGATCATGCCATTATATTAGGTCCTTACATATGAAATTGGCGTTTTGTATGAAAGGAACATAAAGTCGATTTATTTTTATATAAAACAATTAATCAAAGTATGTACCATTGCTATCTATGCACTTTTGCCATCTAGGTAGTTCATTGATCCCTTTACTAAAAAACCATTCGCACGGGAATCAATAAAATCTTTGAAGGCGGTTTGGACTGCCCCATCAGATCGCGATGAGCGCTACCGATTATCGTATAAGATCCACTTTTCATCACAGGTAATTATTCGATTTAAAATCCCTTCATTATTGTGCCGGTTGAGTAATGTAACGCAGCAGTCGACGCGCGTTTGTCGATTTGCTTCACTCAATTCGTGAGGCATCCACCTTTCATGCTTTTTCACCTTCCCAATTTGCTTCAAGCGGATTAAAATATTCATATTAAATAGCGGGAATGTTCACGTACTTGTTATTGTTGGCTTGTATTTGTTGCCAACAACGCGACCCTTATCGAGGGCCTTCATAAGAATGTAATAAGTCACAAATTTAATTAATATGAATGTACCTAATAAGTCACGAAAGTTACTATAGTAAAATGGATTAAATAGCTTTATCACTAACACCGCACGGTGACGGCGGTCACTAACACAAGACGGTGCTAACAAAATAGGTTTCATGTAAATCGGTCAACACGTTCGGTGGTAAAATATACAGACAGACAGACAGCGCTATGCATATTAGGGGGCTTCGCCCTCTAATTATTCATCATTACAACGTAGCGAAGTGCTCCGTGATGAGCTACTTTTTTTTTTTTTTTTTTTTTTTTTTTCGAAATGACAATATATGTTGTTGACCGCAGATGGCCATGACAACGTTACCGGACTATGGCGAGCGCAGAAGGCGCCCAGCCGCAAAAGTTAGGTTGGGGCAACAAGCTCAAGGGCACCACTTAGGTTCGAACCACGGCTTGGACTGTTGCCAGAATTTTTGAATCTACTGAAGGATAGCGTCTAGGTGCAAAACTGCACCTTTAGACGGAAGAATGTATTCTTCGGCCCCGCCGGCGGGACCGGTTTTTGAAAATGTGTCTAACAGCTAGTGTGGGACGGGTTGACGTCACCTCCGGGTTAGCGGCGGTGAGCTCGTCAACGGGCAAGCCGAGAACGTGTCTCGGTCGACGGAGGAAAGAACTCGTGGGCAATGGCTCTATCGGGTAGTCGGAGGGTAATCCCGAGATTAGGGGATTGGAGTGTTCCGCCGCCACTTCATAAAAACGCTTTGAAGCAGTTTTAATAAAGTGTTCGATGGACTCGAGTTTGAGATCTCGGTGGAGGTCTACATTGCGCATGTACCATGGGCAACCCGTGGCCCTGCGCAAGAAGTTGTTTTGGACTACCTGAAGGCATCTAACATGACGGGACTGGCCAAAGACGACAGAGGAATATGTCATTATTGGCCGTACAACTGTCTTGTAAAGTGTCACTTTATTTCTAAAGGACATTTTACTTTTCGAGTTGAGAAGGCTGTTTAACCGGCTAAGCACGAACTTTGCACGATTAGTGACAGACCTTATGTGGGGATAGAAGGAGAGACGTCTATCTAGGATTACTCCTAGGTAGCGAGCTGACCTAACCCAAGGGATGGGTTTATCGAAGAGGAGGAGAGGCTGGGGCAAGAAGGGACTCCGAGTGAAGTACACTGCTGCACTTTTCGTCGGGTTCACCTCTATGCGCCACTTTCTGAACCAGGCACCTAGAGTGTCTAGTGCAGCCTGCAGCCTTATGCGTACGCGATTCCTGTTCTTATCGGACGCGTACAAAGCCGTGTCATCGGCGAAGAGGGCAAGTTCGACTTGCGGGTGTCGGGGAATATCGCTGGTGTACAGCGTGAAGAGAAGGGGGCAAGGACTGAGCCTTGAGGAACTCCAGCTCGGACGGGTTTGGGGTCTGAGAGCGTGCCTTCCACGCGGTAGCGAAAGCAGCGGTTCGACAAGTAGTCTCGTAAGATGAGTACGAGTCTGTCTGGCACTCCAAGCAGGAAAAGCTTGTAAACCAAGCCGTTGTGCCAGACTTTGTCGAAGGCTTTAGCTACATCGAGGAAGACAGCGCCCGTATCTGCTGGCCAAGTGTGATGCCACTTGGACAGGATGTGCTCCGTGATGCGGAGCACCTGCTGGGGACAGGAGTGATGGGCTCGGAAGCCAAACTGTTCGTCAGGCAAGAGACTATGCTCATTGACGTGACGCCAGAGACGTCTCAGAAGGAGACGCTCGTAGATCTTCCCCAGGGAGCTGAGGAGACTGATGGGACGGTAGGAGGAAGGCTCGTTTGCCTTTTTGCCCGGTTTGTGGATGCCAATTACATTGGCTTCCTTCCAGACATCAGGGAAAGAGCAGTTAGCCATGGCAGCATTGAAGATGCTGACCAGGAGATGTATGAGGGCAACAGAGAACTTCTTGAGTACTCTGTTGCTGATGCCGTCCGAGCCAGGGGACTTCTTAGGTCGAAGATCTTTAATGATCTCGGCGACCTCTGCTGCTCTAATGAGGTCCAAAGGAGAAGCAGAGGGGGGAAGGGAAACTAGGCGGTCGACTTCACTGTTCACCATGTTAAGGTGATCAGGGTCGACGGGTTCAAGACTAGGAGAGCATTGGGATTCAAGACTCTCAGCTAGCGCGTCTGCTTTTTCCTTGTCATCAAACGCAGGCGTTTGGTGATTCGGGCGAAGCAGAGGGGGCAGGATTGAGATACCATCTGATTTCATAGATCTAGCCAGGCTCCAGTAAGCTAGATGCCCGGGTTCGATATTAGAAAGCAGATTGTCCCAAGAAGTGTTACGATGCTCCTGAATGGCCCTCTTCACCTTGCGGCGAAGCGAGTTCATTCGGAAGCGATTTAGTTCGGAGGGCCAAGAACTAAAGCGACGAGTTGCTGCGTTCTTTTCCGTGATCAGTCGTCTTATCTCATCAGGCAGGACACAGTTACGATCAGGCGTAGCTGGGACCTGTCTAGACAAGTCGCGAACGGCGGATTGGACATGACTGGTCAGAGAGTCGACCGCAATAGCAATGTCGTCAGGGGACCTGTCATCGGGGATTTTATCCAAGTCGGGAGAATGGATAACCTTGAGGGCTTTCTCAAGTTTATACCATTGTACCACAGTCTTGGTCGGGGGAGTAGGGTCTGGCAGAGGGCCAAGTCTTAAAATGACGGGACGGTGGTCAGAGTGATGAGCTACAGCCGGGCGCGTGCCCCTTTACAGTACCAGTACGAAGTGGAGGGGGTAGTGTTGCCGAGAACGACGTCTGTCCGTGATCTAGGCGTCGAAATGGTCCCCGACTTAAGGTTCCGGCGCCATATTGAAAATGTTTGCGCTAAATCTTTTAGAAACCTGGGTTTTATTCTGAGACAGAGTGTACATTTTAAAAACATAAATGTTATTAAAGTTTTATATAATGCCCTTGTGAGAAGTCAATTAGAAACAAACGCTTTAATTTGGAACCCCAACGAAGCTAAATACAAACTCTTGGTAGAAAAAATACAAAATAAGTTTACTCGTTTTTTGTACTTAAAAGAATATGGAGTCTATCCATATTACCCGTTAATGTACCCGAGTCTGTTCGTGTTAGGTATGGTAGGGTACTGCAGGCTGTCGGTGCGGAGAGCCGTGGCGCTGGTGAAGTACATGGCGCGCGTGCTGCGCGGGGAGCTGCACCACCCGGCGCGCTGGCGGCGCTGCGGCTGCGCGCGCCCGACAACTACGTGGGCGCGCGCCGCCGCCCCGCCATGCTGGAGGTGCCCAACTGTAGGACCAACCTACTTAAGTTTGCCCCCATGTCACTCGCTATTCATTTACTTAATATTCTGTCCGAAAATAATGTAGATATATTTGACAAACACCTGCCAAAAGCCATGGAAATGGCACAAATTGTTATTGAAAGGAAATGTATAGATTAGTGTATATATAGTATATTGCGTGTATGTACATTAGACCGTAAAAAATAGTTAATAACCTAGATATAACATCGCCTTAGGGCTTAATAAAAAAACCTGTAATGATGTTATATTCTCAATAAATAAATAAATAAATAAAAAAATCATCATCATCATTTCAGCCGTAAAACGTCCACTACTGAACACATGCCTCCCTCACGGATCCCTATGAGGGGCAGTTGCCATACTCACCACGCTTGGCAGGCGGGTTGGCGGGAAAGACGCTGCTGCCCATCTTCCGGAGGTATCCCTTAGCAGGCTCTTACTGCATCCACGGGCAAGAGAGGAGGGATAACATTCTACTGCCGGCGCCCCACGGCCTTTATTATTGCTTGGTTTCAAAAAATCTAGATGGGAAGCGAACTTGTTGACAATATAATCTTTTATATAAAAAATATAATGTATAATAAATGTATTAATGTAATATATTAATTTCATTTTATATATAATAAAAATACATTTAAAATATAAAAAAATATATTAGTCCTTTTTGGGTAGCCGTGTAGTTGGTGTCAACAACGCCTCTTCTAGAATTCTAATAAACAAGTCCAACTTAGCATTTGGTGGTTTGTGGACGCATAAAATAACGTGTTCATCCAACTCTGCGCATGCCAACTCACATGTACGCTCAGTAGAAAGCACGGTAGGTGCCTTTCATCTCAGCCTTAGGACTGCGGTCCACGCCCACAGCTGGACTTAGGCCGCCCTCACGATCTCCAACCTCATGAGGGGTTTGTTGCGTATAACCTCCTCCTCGTAATGGCTACCAAATAGGTTTGTTGCGTATTACGTCCTCGTGATGGCTACCATAGTAATAGGTTTTCAGTGTATTACCGGATGAGATTTCCTTACGATGAGCAGCCCTGGCCCGGAAGCTGGCACCCTGATCAACAGGTCATGTATGTTGACCCGTTGCCTACCTAGGTATCGAATCAAATCATTTATTCATATCACATTACGTAAGTTCTTAGTCCGCTGAGTATGGGATTCGCTGAGGTGTTAGGAAGCAGGTACTGGAGGACGGTACCCAACTTGTTTTAGCATTAGTAACAAGTTAGATTACGTTAGGAATCTATTCAGTTGTTTGTACTTACTTTTCATCCAAACCAATGTAGATAAACAAGAGACCTTTTATTAATGTCTAATACCTACTTAGGTAAGTTATAATAATGTGACTGTTCGTCCGGGTCGAATGACATTTACATTCGATATCTGGTCAATCATCATCAAAATAAAATAATTTACTATTATTAGGAGCCATTTGGGTCCCAATGCTGGGAAAAGGCCTCCCCCAAATCCCTCCATACATATACTATCTATACCAAAATAAAACAGAAGTGTTTCCTTTAACTGTCAAAATATCGATCGAATAATGTCTATATCTATCTTTCTATGATTATTTATCTGTGAATCAAAACTTTATATTTATATAAAGACGTGTTAGTTACCTAGACCACTTATATATACATATATATATAACTCAAGAACGGCTGGACCTATTTCAAGATCTCGGATGTTTTAGATTTATCCGAGCCCGGGTTAACCTATGAGGCTAGATAACCATCGTCAAACAACCACAGAGAAAATAATTATAACGTATATACATTTTCTCATACATTTTATACGGATGATGTGATGACATTTTTTGGTTGTACAGGTTTATATTTTAGTAGTAGTAGAGTAGAGTAGTAGTGTGGTTGTAGAGAAGTAGTAGAGTTGTAGTAATAGGCGCGATACGAAGTTTGCCGGGACAGTTAGTATAAATTAAAGTTTAACCGAAGGAAAAATTCTATAAATTGGTTGTAAAAATTTGCTTTGCCTGTTTGTTTCGGCGAATCTCTGAATCGGTCTTAGCGATATCGATATTCTTAATATACCAGGATATTTACTGGCAGCTGATGTGTATTCGTAACTTAAGCTTACATCATTTCTATCTGTAATTTTTAGTGTTACCACTTAGGTTACACATTAACAGTTAGTTAAAATTTCGAGGAAATAAGTAACGTAACGTAGGAATTTAATCTAAGTTTTCTATTTCAGTGGGATTCGAACCCAAGTCGGTCAAACGATCGTTGACTTTTCCGCCGCTGCTTTGAGAAAAGAAACAAAAACATTGTGAGTGTTGTTTTTCATTTCCTTGAAAAATAATTCATCCTAAGTACCTTACGTGTATTTTTGCATGGAATTTAAAAAAAATCGTTCTTGGCGTTGTTATTAGTGTTATTCGTGACGGACGGACAGACAGACAAAACGAAACTATAAAGGTTCTTGTTTTACTAGGAAACCCTAAAAAAGCTGTGTCCGCGGTAGGGATGCGCGGCGCAAGCGCTTGCGGACGGCGCCCTACAGTCCACCCGCAGCAAGCAGCGTCGCCGGTTGCGCGCTGTACACGCTCTACTCATCGCGCGTGAACTTTTGGTTTCAATCTCCTCCGAGCAAGTTTCAGTAATCCCTCAGCAGTAGACTGCTTGGCGCAAGAATCTGTAACAGAAGTCGCGATGCGCTGTGCGTGGAGCGCGTCCCTGGCCGCCGCCTGCGTGCTGGCCGTCGTCGCCGCCGCCGTCGCTGCTGACGGTGAGTCTGCCAGATCCTGAAGTAGATCGTATCGTTTACCTACTAATGGAATAGCCTGTTTAATGGCTACCCCATTCCCTGATCCCCTCTCACTGATCCATCTCAGTCAAACGCGATTTCGTTTGTAAAGTGCGATTTAGAGTAGCACAATGCTAATTAATCAAAATTTGTTGGAAAACAAAAAGCTAAGCTTAAGTAAAGTACCTAGTACAAACTTAATGTGGCTAGTCTTTTTTAAACTTTCGCGATCACAACACATTATGACTATATGGGATTATCGGGTATTTATCACGTAATTACCTTTATTTTATTCCCGACGATTCGACCGGATTGCACCTGGTCGTCTCCCCGCAACCACGACCAGGTGCAAACCAGTCGAATCGTCGGGAATAAAATAAAGGTAACTACGCGATAAATACCCGATAATCCAATATAGTATTAATGTGGCTAAAATAAAGCTAGAAACAGTTTCCACGTAAAGGTAACTTATGAATATATGTAAAAACAAATTTCACTTAAATAAAATGTACATTGGATATAAATCAATTAAATAGCTAAATCGTTATATATATGTTAAATTTTTGAAAATTAGTTAATTCACGTATTTAGAATTAACATTTTTTAAATATTTGTTGTCTCAGCTTGTTAGTTACCGCTATAATAAAAATACAGTTTTTTAATTTAAATTTATAAATTCTCGGTAAGAACAGTTCAACTAGAAGAGCTTTATAGAAATCGACCAAAACCCGAGAGGGCAATTCGTAAATCCCGACATTCGAGCTGGCGAGCCGTGGCCGTGGGAGCCGGCCTACCTAACATCATCCGCACCTCACTCCTCCACTCAGTTGTCACATTTAGGAACTTTGTGAGTATGCATAAGTAGTTACCTACTATCATATAATTTATTGCTATTCATTGACCTTAATGAGGCCAAGACCATCATCAATTACATATTATGCAACTAGAATAAATACCAGTGAGATAGCGTGTTGTCACGAAATTACGGAAACGCATCTACGGCGACCCAAGCAGAGAGCAGATGGAGTGCCCTCGGGGCTCGCCGCGGGCGCCGCGCGCCTTGCCCGGCCCGTGCTCGGCACTGACTGCCTGACAGGGGAATTATTTTTACAAATTAGATGACTATGATTTACCATGTACCGCCTACTCGATCTTTTACGGTGTGTTGTGCGACGTGTGTGTGCACTCAGGGGTTCGGGCAGCCATAGGTTTGCTACACGATAACTTGAATAGCTAATGGGTGATTCTCCGAAGTGAAAAGATTATGCAGCTATGCTGAGAACGGTAGTGCAATGTACTGGTTTACGATTTTATAATTTTTTTTAGGTAGAGTATGTTATTCTCTACCCTGGCAAAAAAAATGATTGAGTATTTAATGGCTTCAATTACTTCAAAGAAAAAAATGTCAGTGTTATTTTATCATCACGATGACCTTTCCCTAACACAATTTCACTCCTTAAATATCTTCTCGTTTAAATACGTGCATTTTTTCGTTCTAAATCGGGTTCAGTATCATTAAATTATAATATAGTCTATCAAAAAAAAACTATTTTCGTTTGTTTAACTTCATACTTGAAAAGAACTCAACTTTTATCCCTCAGAAATTTATCATTTTAGTGGACAGTAAGTTTTGGTGGAATAGCTTCAACAAAACTACGTGGTTGTGCCCCCCTCGCCTTTCCTCACTTCGAATCAGTCCGGCTCAAGCTCTCAGTAAAGTAAAGAGAAAGTAAAGTAAAAAGGTATTTTATTGACATAATACAGTGTAGCATACAAGTTTGATCCACAGTGCGTACGAACACGTCACTACGTCGTTGTGGCTTCCCGCCAAAAAGTAAGCTTATCATTTCGGTGATGAGGGGACAATTTTTTTTCATTTCGGTGGCCGTTATAACTCGCGCTACAATAATTAAATTTATTTCAGAATTGTTTTAAACTCGCCTTGAGTACTATATACTATACATATATATACTAATTGAGAACTGTTGATTTTTTGTAACTTATTTAATTCAGAGTAAAATGTAAAATTAACCTCTTTTTTATCATCTCAGTATTATCATTTCAGTGGATTCAGTGGCCTGTTATAAAGATAACGGTCCACTTGAATGAAATGTACCCCCGAAATGATAAAACCGTTAAGTTTTAGAGATCCTTAGATTGGATTCAATATTTAACATATTGAATCCATACTATAATATTACTGTAATTTAGTTTTGATGTTTTCATTTTTATTTATATACATAAAATGTATATAAATACTATTCACTGTATCATTTTATTTATTACATAAAATACTTAATATTTATTAAAAACATATTTAAAATACTCTCCCGTTTCGTTACCGATGTAATATACATATATATTTATCTTAAATTATACTAATTGAGAACTGTTGATTTTTTGTAACTTATTTAATTCAGAGTAAAATGTAAAATTAACCTCTTTTTTATCATCTCAGTATTATCATTTCAGTGGATTCGGTGGACTGTTATAAAGATATCGGTCCACTTGAATGAAATGTACCCCCGAAATGATAAAACCGTTAAGTTTTAGAGATCCTTAGATTGGATTCAATATTTGACATATTGAATCCATACTATAATATTACTGTAATTTAGTTTTGATGTTTTCATTTTTATTTATATACATAAAATGTATATAAATACTATTCCCTGTATCATTTTATTTATTATATAAAATACTTAATATTTATTAAAAACATATTTAAAATACTCTCCCGTCTCGTTACCGATGTAATATACATATATATTTATCTTAGATTTTTTCTAAGACTAAATATCCTACCTACCATATGCGAGTAATATCAAAGTACGGAACCCTAATTACTCCACGATATCGTTCTTAGCTGTACCATTTTGGTGGCTTATTTCATTTCAGTGCACAGTCTCTCATTTCTGTGGTTACTTTTATAATTTCGGTGGACACTTTTTATCATATCAGTGGACTCTTCATTTCGGTGTACTCATGAAAATTCAACCTTCAATATTTAAGTAAATTTGAGGATATTTGATTTCCACTCACGCACATGTTAGAAAAGAAGCTTAAGTTTTATTTGTCATTCAGTATATTTAGGTAACAGTGAAATTAATAAAAAACACTGAAATGATAAATAAAAATCACTTGTTGAAATTGACCCTAATGACATTGCAAAAACGTAAAATAGGCGTGTATAAAACACAAGCTTCATCCCGCGGGTGTCGCACGCGTGTGTTGGATGCGGCTAAAAGTAGCCCATATCAATCTACAGGCCTTAGAATGTTGCACACTTTATCCAATGAATCAATCAATCAACCTTCGCCTGTTGAGCGATTTAATATGTATAAATAAAAAAAATTAAACAAATCAGGCAATAACTACATGAAATTAATAACCTTATCAAAAATTTACCCGGTTATTTACTTATAAAAAATTTAAAATATTCCGGTGGAATCCCACCGGAATCGTAAAAAATATAATATTTTATAAGGTTTTTCACCATCATTATTTCAGCCGTAAAACGTTCACTACTGAACACAGGCCTCCCTCATAGATCACCATGACCGGTTGCTGCCATACTCACCACGCTTGGCAGGCGGGTTGGCGAGCGCAGTATGGGATGTTGATATACGGAAAGATGCTGCTGCCCATCTTCCGAAGGTGTCCCTTAGCAGGCTCTTACTGCATCCATGGGTATGAGAGGAGGGGTAACATTCTACTGCCGGCACCCCTCGGCAATTGTTCTACCCAATTGTGGTTAAACACTATAAAAAGTACAAACAATAATTACAAGTCCATAAAGAAAAACAATGTGTGTATAAATGTTATTGTTCCAGGACTCAGCGCTGCGGGGAAGACGCGGCGCGTGCGCAGCACCCCCGCTGACCGCTGGCTCAGCCTCGTCGCCGGTAAGCGCACACCCGTGTCTGGCTCGAAGGACCAATCGGCGCAATACGTCATGTAATCTCTGACTTCCTCCTCCGCAGACTACGCGCGGCGCGCGGGCTCCGCCCCGGCCGACGACGACGGCGGAGACTGGTTCCCCCGCCCTATACCCATCACTCTGCCCATAGGTAATTAGTAGGTTTTATATAATTTATTTAAGAAAAAGAAATCTTATAAGCAATTTTTTATTTAAAGTGTAAACCCACACTAAGGTATCATTATAGAAATGAAAAATGCAATCAAAATTTAAGGCAGCCTGCGTTGAAGGTGTTCGTCTGAACGTTACGGGTTCGAGTCCCGTCGGAGACAAAATTTTGATTGCATTTTTCATTTCTATAAAAAAAATCTTTTTAACAAAACGAGAGACATGGCTGATCATTATGACAGTGCCAATGTACATACATATATGTATATGTTGTTTTAAACTAAATCCACATTCGTTATACAAATTATAATGTAGAATGTAATCTGTACATGTATGTATTTAAATAAATAATTAAACTATTCTAAAAATAAATTAGGCCACGCGCGTGTCGGGCCGAACGCTGTGTCCCACAGTGTCACCAATACACCTGTCGTCTGAAGTTTGTGTATGGTTTTAAAATACCTATTCAAGGATACCCACATGGGAAAATCAAGAAAAAAAGTTGACCCACATCTTACTTGTAGGTACGGGAGGTACCCCAAGGTAATCATTTTTTAGCTTTTTTCAAACTGTTATCTAGGCGTTATTATTTTTGTGTTAATGCAAATTTACAGCTTTTTAGGACTAATAGACTCTTCGTTATCCGCGGGCAGACAGACCAAGCAAAACTATAGGGCTCCTTGTTGTACTACCTAGGTAACCCTTAAAAATGATTTGCTGTAGTCCAAGTGTTCCATCAAAACGAGAGACATGGCTGATCATTATGACAGTGCCAATGTACATATATATTTTATTTTATGTTGGTACACATATATGTAGTAACATGTTGTCTGGTTGTCCACAGGGCCGCGCGGCGAGGCTTCCGTGCCCGTGCTGCTGCTGCCGCTGCCCGTGCCCGCGCCCTGCGGCCCGGCGCCGCGCCAGCCCCAGCGCCAGCCCCAGCCCCAGCCCCAGCGCCAGCCCCAGCCCCAGCCCCAGCGCCAGCCCCAGCCCCAGCCCCAGCGCCAGCCCCAGCCCCAGCCCCAGCGCCAGCCCCAGCCCCAGCCCCAGCGCCAGCCCCAGCCGCAATACAAACAAATCCAACGTAAGAAGCCTTTATTACTGAACGGAGATATGTAGAGATCTCTATGAGGATAGGTATAGTCTTATAATGTATTTGCCCTTCAAATTATAGAATACAACACGGCGGCTGCACAGAGCAGCTCGGACCGTGTCCCCGAGGCTCCTGTGCGTCCGCGTCCCTTTGAGCCAGCGCCCGCGCAGTTCTCCACCGCGAGCTACCCGTCGGCGCCCACACCTACTTCGCACTACTCGCCCGCAGAAGAGCCTAGACCGCCACATCTAGACTACGTTAGTAAGTAACGGTAGACCGGGAAGGAAGCTTTCAGTTTTGCCGTTTATCTATGGTTATGTAGCAGCATAATCAACAATCCGATGTGATCGGTTTCAGCGTCTTCTCAGCAGCTGGTGGAGCTATTCCAGGCGCAGACGGCCGCGCAGCCCGAGCTGCCGCCGGTCGTGATCCCAGACTACGCCGGCGCCGACGCCAGCTACCCGCCCGAGCCCGAGCCGGAGGCAGCGTCGCGGGCGCGGCCGGGCCGCCTCGAGCGTGTGCGCCGCTACCAGCTGCCGGGGCCCGGCGCCGCGCCGCCCCCGTCCCGCGCCGCGCCCGCCCACGACCACGCGCCGCCGCCGCCACGCATCGACCGCTCGCTCATGCTGCGCGGCCAGCTCACCGTGCCGCGCGCCGGCTACACGGAGCCCTACACCGTGTGGTGGGACGCCGGCAGCGGCGCCGCGCGCCTAGACTTGCACGGCGGCGCCACCTCCACCTACCGCATGATGCTGCCCGACGGACGAATGCGTCATGTCGAGGTACCTCTACACCCGCTTTATTGATTGATTTTGCAATTTTAATGATTAGCCACTAAAACTTTTGTATAATTTGGTTGTCCAGCGATTGAAAGTGACCTTTGTTCGTTTCCATGACCGAGTTCGATGTGGAATGTTCTAAAAAACTTTAATAATCCGTACTGCGCAGATGCACGTGGACCGGTCGGGGACGGGCGAGGTGCGTCGCTGCACGACGGACGCCCCCCGCCCCCCCACCGCCGAGGACCGAGCGCTGCCCGCGCTGCCGGACCTGCACGCCTTCTCCTTCTCCGGTAACTCCCCCTCCCCCGATCTCTCCGCGCGTGGCGGGGCTCGTTAGTGACGTGTGTGCGCTTGCAGGGTTCGTGGAGTCGGAGTACGGGCGCGTGGAACGCTGGGCGCACGCGGTGGGCGGCGGCGCGGGCGAGCTGGGCGGCGCGCCGGGCGAGACGCTGCTGTTCCGGCACGAGCTGCTGCTGGTGCGCGCCGCCGACAACGTCACCGTGACGCCGCTCAAGTACTCTGTGCAGGTGGATAGCTCCGTGCTGGGCGCCGCCAGCGACACCTACGTGCACCGCTACACGGAGCTGCGCGACCAGCGGCACGAGCCCGGCTTCTTCGTTCTCGACCTCGGTGAGTATCTCCGACTGGGTCGCCGCGCGCGGCGTGGCTGGGTGGCGCTGCCTCGATGCGTGTGTGACCGCCGCGTGTGTTGCAGTGGAGTCGTGCGACGAGGTGCAGCAGGCGCCGCAGCCGCGCGCGCGCCTCGAGCCGCTGCGCGAGTTCACGCTGAGCCACCGCGACCCCGCGCACGACCGCAACTACGAACAGTCAGTATAAAACGTTTAAGACAAATTTTAATTCCTCCTTTGACTCATATTTTTAATATGCAACATATTTTAATCATATTTTAATGTTTACAATTCGGAGTTTTTCCCAAGTGCCTGAAAAAAGCTGTCGTTGTTCCGGTTTACAAATCTGGCTGTAAATATCAGGTCACCAATTATAGATACATAGCTTTACTTCCCGCATTGTCAAAAAATTTTGAAAAAAAATTATTAAATGACAAACGTCTAGTCGGGTACTTGGAAGATAAGTCGATTCTGTCTTGTATGCAGTTTGGTTTTAGAGCTAAAGTATCTACTTCCGATGCATTTCACCAATTGACTGGCTATCTTGAACAAGAACTTGATCAGGGTAACCATACAGTAGGTATATTTCTAGACCTTGCTAAAGTATTTGACACTGTTTTCAATTCCATACTATTGCGCAAGCTTGAAACATTAGGTATCAGAGGCACGCTTGAAACATTGGGTATCAGAGGCACGCACCTGAAACTCTTCAGGAGCTATCTTGAAGATCGTTCTCAATGCTTAAGGATCGGTGATGTTCTCAGTGATGATCAGACAAATACTGACTTTGGTCTACCCCAAGGCAGTATTTTAGGACCGACCTTATTTTTGATTTACATCAATGACCTCTGTAATCTAAAATTAGATCATGGTAGACTAATATCATACGCTGACGACACTGCCCTCCTTTTTCCGCTGTTTCGGAAATGGAAGTGTTTAAGTATGCCCAGTACGTATTGTAACTAAATGGCTTCAGCATAATTTACTAACATTAAATGCAGATAAGACACATTATATGAAGTTTTCGATGCGCTAACAACCTTTAACTGATCTAAGTCAAACATTATATGCACACCATTGCGAAAATATCCCTGGCAACCATTGTTCATGCCCTTCTTTAAATAGTACCTGTAAAATAAAATATCTCAGCATAATTTTAGATGAAACTCTGTCTTTTAAACCATAAATCCTCTATGTATGGTTTAAAAGACAGAGTTTCATCTAAGTGTCTCTAGCAGACAGAGTTCGCAAGTTGATTTTTGTTTTTAAGAAACTACGCCATATTATTATATCGGAAACCTATTATAAGCATTTACCAGGCCCTTTGTCAATCAATTTTTTTTTATCTTATTGCATTACATCGTGGGTTGGTGTAGGGAAAACGTTATTACTAACTGTCGAAAGAGCACAAAGAGCCGTACTTAAAGTATCAACTTTCCGCCCTTTTCTTTTTCCAACCAGTCTTCTTTACAAATCGTGCAGATTGTTATCAGTTCAGGGATCCAACAGTTTCATAAGACCTAATCATTTGAGCTCCGTGGCCATTTACCCAAATGACAAAATGAAGTCTAGTGACGAAACCAAATCTCTGGTTCAAAAAATTATCTGCCCCGAAGAAATTAAATTGCATGTCAGAGGCCTACGGAAGACAAAAAATGGAGGAGTTATAATAAGCACAGAAAATCGGGACGACATAGAAAAATTGAAAAATTCAGTGCAACTTACAAATTCAGGTCTAAAGGTCGACGAAACCCAAAAACGCAAGCCCAGAGTAGTCATTGTAGGAGTGCCCACGTCAATGCAGGAAACAGAAGTTTTGTCCTGCTTATATAGGCAAAACCTAGCAGAGACTCTTCAGGACGTGACCCTTGAGGAATGTTTAAGTCAAATCAGGTTAAGCCACAAGTCGGGAAAAAGGAACGCCGATTACTGCAACTACGTACTTGAGGTTCCAGCTGTTATCCGCAAAGCCCTTATTACTAAAGAGTGTTCGTGCACTGGTCGTCATGTCCTGTTCGGGACTTTACCTTAGTTACTAGATGCTACAAGTGCCAACAATATGGACACGCGGCAAAGACCTGCAGAGAGACCAACATCAACTGCAGTCACTGTGGTGGACAAGGACACGCTGTACAGGAATGCACAAGGAAGACTGAAGACCCAAAATGTGCTACCTGCCTGCATTTTAAAAAGCCGAGTAACCACAAAACTGGTTGTTCCGACTGCCCAGCTAAATTAATGGCGGAAAAAAGGTACATTAATTCAATTGATTATGAAGGCGCCTAAGAGCGCCCCATATCAGTTATTTTCTGACCTTTCATTTGGTTTTAGTTAAGATGTTAAATAATTTAATTAATGACTTAGACCACTTTTCTGTATCAGAATCCAAATGCTGTGATACTGAACAATGCAAACAATATGTATCGTCTTACAAAAATCCACTAACAATATTAACACAAAACATACGAAGTGTCATTAAAAATTTTGATAACTTTAGTATTTTTCAGGAAAGGTTAAATATAAATTGTGACGTTATTATTTTAACTGAATGTTGGCTCTCTAAAAAATACAATGTACCACAAATGCCCGGATATAAGTCTTACCAAAGTAATATAAATTACAATCAAAATGATGGGATATTAGTTTTTGTGAAAAATCATCTCGATGTCTCTGTAGAAGAACCAGACATACTCGACTGCAATAGATTATTAATTAAAATCGGTGCAGAGTTTGCATTAATAGCAATATACAGACCTCCTTCTTTTAAAAATGCCAACAACTTTACTAACTCGTTAAATGATGCGTTGCAAAATGTATCTACCTTTAAAAATGTAATTTTAGTTGGTGACATTAATATAAATATCCTTTCCGGATGTAGTGACTCAGTCGGACAGGACTACCTAAATCTATGTTCCTTCCACGGCTTACTCCCGGCGCATACATTCCCTACGCACCAAACTGGTTCGTGCTTAGATCATATTATGCTTAAATCCATTTTTCCATCACTCGCTCTTGTTATAAACTCTTCAATAACCGATCACAGCGCTGCCCTATTAACCTTAAATTGCAAATTACCTAAAGTAAATAACACTCGCACTATTACTAAATTAAATGTGAATAAACTTGAAGATGAATTATGCAACATTGACTTTGCTCCAGTTTATCATTTCGCTGACCTGAATTTTTCCATGTCATTTGTTATTAATAAACTACAACAAGCGATTCAAAAAAGTACGTACGAGGTTGTTCTAAGCAATAAATGTCTCAATTTAAAACCTTGGATTACTGCAGGACTTATTCGTTGTATGAAACACAGAGACAAACTGCATATGAAAGCAAGGTCAAATCCAAATAATTTAGTATTGCAGTTGTCATATAAACGTTATCGTAATTTTTGTAATAATTTACTGAAAAAAGTTAAAATAGATTATGATAAAAGAGAACTGGAAAAAGCGGGTACGAATAGTAAAAAGATTTGGAAGTTTATAAAAAACGTAACATATTCCAACAAGAAGCATGAGACATCTTCGTGTTTATTGCAAACAAATTCCTCACCGCTTCAATCTGCTAACATTGCAAATAATTACTTTGTTAATGTAGGTAAGTGTCTAGCAGAAAAAATGCAAAGACTCTCACAATTTCCTACGGGTCCATATATTAAAAACAATAGTACTCCAACGTCTTTTGCCTTACTGGACACCGATGAAAGCGAAGTGGAAAGCATAATAATGAGCTTAAAAACCGATTGTGCAGTTGGATGGGATAATATACCAGCCAAAATTATCAAGCAATTCAGGCACATACTAATCCCACCTCTGACTCATATTATTAATCAGTGCTTTTCTACGGGGATTTTTCCCGAGGGCCTGAAAAAAGCTATCGTTGTCCCTGTGTATAAATCGGGATCTAAAGACCAAATTATTAATTATAGACCTATTTCCATACTATCCTCGTTGTCGAAGATATTTGAAAAAATTATAAATAAAAGATTAGTCAAATACCTAGAAGATAAATTAATCTTATCAAATACACAGTTTGGCTTTAGATCTAAGTTATCTTCTTCTGACGCTGTTCATCATCTTACTAACTTTCTCGCACAAGAATTGGATAAAGGTAAGCACACCGTAGGCATTTTCCTGGATCTAGCTAAGGCTTTTGATATTGTTTCATCCCCTATCCTTTTGCGCAAGCTTGAGTCTATTGGAATTAGAGGCACCCAGTTGAATCTCTTCTCAAGTTATTTAGAAGGACGCATGCAATGCCTTAAAATTGGAAATGTTCTCAGTGATGATATGAAAAATACATCCTTTGGGGTTCCCCAAGGAAGTATTTTAGGACCTACTCTGTTTTTGATTTACATAAATGATCTCTGCAATCTTAATCTAGAACAGGGCAAAATCATATCATATGCTGATGATACTGCTCTAATTTTTTCGGCTGATTCGGAAAAAGAAGTCTACGAGTTAGCGCAAAATGGCTTTAATATTGTGACTAAATGGCTTCAGTACAACTTACTGACACTTAACGCAACAAAGACTATCCATATCAAGTTTTCTATGCGCAATCCACCGTCAACCGAAGGATATTTGAAATTATTCGCTCATTATTGCATTCCCTCTCCTGAAACTAAATGTATGTGTCCCGCTATCAACCATTCAAACAAAATAAAATATCTGGGTATCTTGCTAGATGATACTCTTTCTTTCAGACCATACATAGATGTTTTAAGCAATAGAGTTCGTAAGTTGATATTCGTATTCAAAAAGTTACGTTGTATTGCGGATCAGAAATTATTAAGACAAACTTACTTTGCCCTTTGCCAGTCCATTTTGTCATACTGCATTTCTATTTGGGGAGGAGTAGGTAAATCATTATTACTTCCAATCGAGAGAGCTCAAAGAGCCGTACTTAAGGTAGCTACTTTCCGACCTTTTATTTTTTCTACTTACCTTCTATATCAATCCTGCGAAGTGCTAACAGTTCGGCAGTTATTTATATTAAATGTGGTACTAAAACAACACACAGCTCTTCCCTACAGCACAGAGTTTACTAACAAAAGACGTAATTATATTGTTTGCCCCCGGTCAACCTCAACAAAACATGCCTTCTCAACTAAATTTTATAATTTTCTAGGTCCAATTCTCTACAATAGACTTAATATGATAGCTAACATTTTCCCATTAAATTATAATAGTTGTAAAATATCTTTAATAAAAACACTTCAGAGCATGTCTTATGATGATACAGAAAAGTTATTAGCAATAACTAAGTAACTAACTGTTACTCTATTATCACTACCATGTATTCCAAGAATGAAATGTTACGCAAGCGTTTTTAACGAACATAGGTGTAAAAATTTAGCTTAGTTTTAGTTTATAAAATATATATGAAACTGTTCTATTTAAGTCTTAATTATAATGATTGTTATGTTATTTACCTACAATAAGTATATGTAAGTCCCACTAGTCTAAAACACAGGTTTATCCTAGTTCAGACACAGATATTTTAGTACATTTAAATAGTTTATAAATAAGGCTTTTGTAATTTATTGTGAATTTATATTGATTTTTGAATAAATTATCTTATCTTATCTTAAATTATCTTAGTTCGACAGTTATTTATTTATTTATTTATTGTTAAGGAAGAGCGACTGCTTATATCTAACACAATATTACACTTAGATGAAATGAAAAGCCAATTATTGGTCCTCACGACTAATTACAACTTAAGGGGTTGAGATGAAAATAAAACATAAAAAGTATCATAAATAAGAATAGAAAACACAAAGAAACCTAAATAAGCCAATAGATGCTATGGTAAAAATATTACCTACTCATATCATTATTAATACGTAATTGTTCTTTTAAATTATTACCATAGCAAAATACATAGATAGATAGATAGAAAACACTTTATTGTACACCACATTAAGAGAACATAAACAATTTAGAAGTAAGGTTGTTCACTACGATAAGTTCCTAATTGGATCGTGAGGCTTTTGCGAGTTAAAACAAACGTGTACTACTACTAACGTGTACTAACTATTGACGTATCATCATTTCATCATTTCAGCCATAAAACGTCCACTGATGAACACAGGCCTCCCTCATGGATCTCCATGAGGGGTAGTTGCCATACTCACCACGCTTGGCAGGCGGGTTGGTGAGCGCAGTATGGGATGTTGATACACGGATAGACGCTGCTGCCCATCTTCCGGAGGTATCCCTTAGCAGGCTCTTACTGCATCCATGGGCATGAGAGGAGGGGTATCATTCTACTGCCGGCACCCCACGGCGTACTGAACGTATATTTGCTAGTAATTATGAAACGAACAACATTGGGTTGGACATATCGCCCGCCAAAACATGTTTTTAAATAAATCTGAACATATTAAACAAACAAAGCATGCATTATAGAGGTACATACCTTATAACTCAATTAATGATTTAATTTCACTTCAATCAATCTTTGTTAATTAGGTAGGTAGAAACTTCACAAAATACGAATATCATTATTGTATTATATTCGCCCGCCGTAGCATATTACTCCTTGTCGCACGGAAGCAATATTAGTTTAGATAGGGGTCTTTTTATCTCATTATTGCCCTTACATTGCACGGTTACCACTCGTACCAGACCATCGGCTCCAGTATGAAGCGTCTTTATTTTTCCGAGTAACCACTTAGTTGGCGGAAGATCATCATCCTTAATGATTACCATATCACCAATAGCTGGGGCTGGTACTACTTGCTGCCTTTGTTGTAATGTATTGAGGTACTCTGTCTGCCACCTATGCCAACAGTCTTGTGTCATTCTCTGAACTAATTGCCATCTAGATAAAATATTTATGTTTTGTGTTGTGAAGTTTATATCAGGGACACTAATCAAAGGTTCGCCAATTAGGAAATGACCTCGTGTTAGTGGCGTTTCTTGATTGTTATCTATTCGACAAAGAGGTCGCGAATTAAGGCACACCTCGATCTGTGCTAGGAGTTTAGACATATGTGAGCTTAGTATCTTTAGTTATTCGATCTAGGTGCTTTTTAGCTGACTGAACGCCGGCTTCCCAAAAACCTCCGTACGATGGCATTCTCAGTGGTATGAAGTGAGCAGTTCTCCCGTCGTTCGCTAATAATTCAGCCATTTTCTTCGCCAGGTCATCAGTGCTTCGTTGAAATGGTTCTCGTAACTCCCTTGCAGCCCCTATAAAATTTGTGCCATTGTCACTCCACAAATTTGAACAGCAACAATCTACGCGCATTAAATCCTCGGAAAGCCGCTATAAAGGCTTGTGAAGCTAGGTCTGTTACGGCTTCTAAATGGATAGCTCGAGTCGCCATGCATACAAACAAGCACACGTATCCTTTCGTAGCTTGATGTCCACGTCCCTTTAAAGTTCTCATCATTATCGGTCCAGCATAATCCACTCCACTATTAAAAAACGCTCTGTGTGGAACAACTCTCATTTTAGGTAGTTGACCCATGAACTGATTTCTAGCCTTCGCTCTATGCATTAAACAAGTCTTGCAGTTTCGTAAACATCTTTTAACAGCTAATTTTAAATTGATCACCCAATATTTCGATCTAACTTCATTAGCTGGATCCCGCCATGTAGTGTCCTTTTATGAGCTTCGTTTATAAGTAGTTTGGTGATGTGATAATAAGGGGATGTTTTGTCATTTCCGGTATTGAGGCATTTTGAAGTCTCCCTTGCACTCTTAGCAACTCTTTGTCGTCTAAAAAAGGTGAAAGCGTGACCAAGGACCAACCTTTGATTTTCTTACTTTTCTTCAAATCTTCTATTTCTCTCCCATAGACTAAATTTTGATAATACTTTATACATTCTTCTAGTATTGTGTCTCAAGTCATTGACTGTTAAGATTTTAGTTTTTGTTTCGGTATTGCCTTTCCTCCATAATCTTCTGCAATAAGATAACACTCTTTTTATTTTAGTGATATCGGAAAATCTTTCCCAAATGACTTCATCTTCATGTAATTTTGTGTGTAATGTTTTCTTTATTTCTAGTTCCGTCTTTGGGATATCACACCTTATCATCTCCAATGTTTCTTCTTTTAGCCACTTCGGTCCAGTCCACCATGTCTCTAAATCGCGTAGATCGCTGGCGTTAATACCTCTGGTGGCGATATCAGCGGCGTTGTCAGCAGACTGAACGTGTCTCCATCGGTCATTGTCTAGGATTCTAATTATATCAGCGACTTTATTTGCAACGAAAGTTCGCCACCGGTTAGGCTGAGCTTGAAGCCACGATAAAATAACCATTGAATCCGTCCAAGCAAAAACATTGTGTTTTGGAATTTTCAGAAGGTCTTGAAGATCATTAATTAGGTCTTCGAGGAGAGCCGCTGCACAAAGTTCTAGTTTAGGGATCGTCATCTGCTTTAACGGTGCCTTTGTCGTACCTTTGTTCGAGATGCAAGCAGTGTCACATATACTTCGGCGCCTTCAACCACTCTCAAGTAAGTAACCGCAGCATATGCCTGTGTGGACGCATCAGCAAAGCTGTGTAGCTGTACGTTGTTATTGTAAGTCGTCGTTTTTAACCATCGTGGATTACTTATGGTTCTTAGATTTACCAACTCCTCTCTGTAGCTCATCCATTCATCTTTTATATCTTGCGGTAGTTCATTATCCCACCCTAGGCTACATAGCCATAGCTTCTGAATCAATATTTTAGCAGTGATAACAACCGGTGACAGCCATCCAAACGGGTCAAACAAACGTGCAACATCTGAGAGGATCGACCGCTTTGTGACTGGATAGCTGATTTCTGGTAAGTTTACTGTAATATTAAATGCATCCTTTGTTCTATCCCATGACAATCCAAAAATTTTAATTACGTTATCCAGTTTTATCTCCATCTTATCCATTGTACTGTTACAATTTCCTCCTTTTATAAAGTTTAGAACTTCTTCTGAGTTACTTGACCATTTCAGCATTTCAAATCCACCCTTTCTTAAAATTGTCTCTATTTCTTTGCACATATTTTTTGTCTTTTCTACATTTTCTTTTCCTGCCATCAAGTCATCCATATAGAATGATGTTTTAATTACAGGTGCAGTGTCTGGATAATTGTTTTCTGCGTCTTCGGCTAATTCATGTAGGGTTTGTACACTCAGAAACGGTGCGGCTGCTGTACCAAAAGAAACCGTCGTCAGATTGTAGCTTTCAATGTTCTCGTTCCTGTTTTCCCTCCAGACTATGCGTTGAAGATCGGTATGTTTCGGTGTCATGTTAACCATTCTATACATTTTAATTATATCTCCTATGATGCATATTTTATGTTTCCTACAAGATATAATAAGACTTCTAAGATCGGGTTGTAGGACTGGTCCTACCATCATAGCGTCGTTTAAGGAGTAGCCATTTGAGCCCTTGGCCGATGCGTCGAAAACCACTCTAAGCTTTGTGGTATCTTTTCCTTCGCGTATAACGGCGTGGTGGGGTAGATAAACTGCCATTTGATTATCAGGGGTCTCGGATCTTTTCATATGTCCTATTCTCCTTATATTCATTTATCACTTTAGTATATTTCAATTTCAGCTTCGGATCTCTATCGAATTTCCTTTCTAATTGTATAAATCTATTTATTGCCTGATGTTTAGTGTCTCCACATAGTTGTACGGTTTCTTCCATACCTTGCTTTAGAGGTAAGTGTACCATATAACTTCCACTTTCTTCACTTTTGGTTGTTTGTTTGTTAATCTTTTCACAATTTTCTTCTTCATTAGTAAGTAGCTTTTTCTTTTTATATGTCTCTGTTTCTATTTCCCAGAACTTTCTTAGCAAGTCGTTGTCTCCAGCAATCATCCTTGTTACGTGTAGAGTTATGACATGGTGTTGCTGGTTTCCAGACGTATCAACCTTTTGACCAGAAAGTATCCACCCAAGTGTTGTCTTTTGAGCCACTACGACTTCAGGTATTTTCACCAGTCCGTCTTCTATTATTTATAAGAATAATAAGAATAAGAATAGTTTATTTTCAAAATACTTAAATGACATAGGTAAGGTACACTTGCATATTAATCATTAATCACTAAGTACTACGCTTAAATTATGTTACTGTAATAAGTTACAAAAAATATACAAGGTATAAAAATAAAAATAATATATGACGGTACCCATCCAGTTAAAAAATTTATACTCCCCGTGCTAGTTTGTAACTGTGTTACGGCGAAGTATGATTCTCGTTCCTTAGAGATACGGTTCATATTAGCTTGCATCAAGTCGTCATCATCGGTCGCAGCGAAGCGACTAAGTTGCAAGTACAGATAACAGATACACTTCAGGACAACGAAATTGGTGTACAGTTTTCGCAAAATATCGTTGATTAGAAAATACTATAAAAATTAAACAAATAAAATAAAATTAACGTTGCATGAAAGTTTAGTTGTACAACATAATAAAAACAAAAATAAAATAAAACCTATGAATTATCGAGATTATGCCATGACAATTTTCCTTAAATCTGATTTAATTGAAGAGTGTATAAATAAATAATCAATCCATAAATTTATTTTAATTATAGACCTACATACTATATATTATAAAATATTATATTTAAATATAATATACCTACAATAAATCTTATATAGACGTACATTTAATTAAAATGATAAATATCTTTGATTATTGTGTATCTAAATATTGATACTCTTATTATTAATAAATAATACCATATTAATATATATATATTTATATTTTATATATATAATATTTATTTATTGAGACCGTAATATAATTTGTTCTGTTTTGTCATAGTCCAATTTGTTAAGGTAGTCATAAAGTGCTTTATTAACAAGAAATTTAGTTTTTTCATATAATGATATATCCTTACTAATCCGATTGTATAGGAAAGGTGCCAGAGTATAGGCCAAGCCTTGAGCGAGTCTCGTTTTGCATGGAGGAACATGGAAAACATTATTTTTTCTTCTTGTGTGTGTTGTTTTGTGCATCAGTCGAGAATGTTGCCTTGTGACTATGAATTTTATGTATAGCTGTCTCACAGTCAATAGCTCAGTCTCCCGATATAGACATGTCGTAGGGTATCTAAATGGTTTAGAATTTAAAACTTTTAATATACAGCGCTGTGACCGTTCTACTTTGATCAATGTAGTCTTTTTCGCTCCACCCCATGCCGAAATTCCGTAGGATAATATCGATTGACAGAGTGAAAAATAAACTGTTCGATTTGTACGTTGATCCTTAATATCTCGAATTTTTTTAAATATTGGAATTAATTTACGCACCCGAGATTTTAAGCCTTCAATGTGATCCTTCCAACTTAAGTTTTTATCAACCGTTATACCAAGATATTTTATGTGGTTTGTCCTAGAAAATATATAGCAGTTACATATTTCGTTACTATTATCTAAACAATTATGTGCTTTTAGAATAAAATTTGAATCAGGCTGGGCACTGTTGTAAATACTGAATGTAATATATTTAGTTTTAGTATAATTTAAAGTTAGTAAGTTTAGATTTAGCCACTCAATAATATCACGCATACCCTTTTCGGCCGAGATACGCACTTCATCCCATGTTGAACCCTTGAATACTATAGCGGTATCATCAGCAAAGGTGGTAATTTGAGCATCATGTAGTACAGTATCACAAAGGCCGTTGATGTATACTAAGAAGAGCGTTGGGCCCAGCACAGAACCTTGAGGGACCCCAAAAACTACTGTCCCACTAGTGCTCAACCTATCACCCACTCGAACAGCTTGTGATCTATCAGTGAGATAGTCCGTGAAAAGAGCCAATGGGATTCCACGGACGCCTATAGACTCCAGCTTACGCAAAAGCAGGGGCACAGAGACAGTATCGAACGCCTTGGCTAGATCAAAAAAAACCCCGATACATTTTTGTTGATTATCTAAGTTATCGCCAATATGGAAGACAAGATTTTCAATAGCGTCTACTGTTGACTTTCCTTCACGAAAACCGGATTGGTTTTTTGAAAGTAGATCATTTGCTTCTAGATAACAGATGAAGCGACGATTAATAAGTTTTTCCAGGATCTTAGCCAAGGTTGAAAGTAGTGATATTGGACGATAATTTGTAATTTTGTGTCTTTCCCCCGACTTAAAGACTGGAATGACTATTGATTGTTTCATGCGTTTAGGAAATACTCCCGTCCTGAGGCTTAAATTGCATAGATGAGTAATAGGTAGGCACAGTAGGTCGGCGCATTTTTTAATAAATATTGAAGTTATTCCATCATAACCTGCGGATGAGGTATTTTTTAATGAGGAGATAACTTTTCTCATTTCAAAATAATCAGTTTCCAATAACATGAATGAATTTAAATGACTACAACTGGGTTTATACTCTTGAATTAGTTGTGCTTCTGATAAATGACCTTTTTGTAAAATATCTGCTGCAAGATCGTGACCAACCTTAATAAAACATTGATTGATATAATCAACAGATTCTTGTGGTTTGCTTTTAACTTGTAAAAGAACTTCAGAAATTGACGATTTTTTGTTATTATCAATACAACAAATGCGCTTAATAGAAGTCCAAGTTTTTTTAATATTATTTTTATTATTTAGTATATCAGCCCTCGTGCCGTGGGGTGCCGGCTGTAGTGCCGTGGGGTGCCGGCTGTAGAATGTTGCCCCTCCTTTCTTGCCCGTGGATGCAGTAAGAATCTGCTAAGGGATGCCTTCGGAAGATGGGCAGCAGCGTCTTCCGCGTCTTTAACACCCTATACTGCGCTCGCCAACCCGCCTGCCAAGCGTGGCGAGTATGGCAACAACCCCTTATGATTGCGAAACCAAGGACCAGGCCCCGAGTTCCCGGCAGCCCCGCTAGTCGTGGCTACGGTAGCGGCCACGGTAACGGCGGGGCTAGGGGTGCTAAGAATCCCCGGGAGACGGACGGCTACCAACCCCGACGACGACCACTGGCCCTGGTAACACACAACATCCGCACTTTGAGGACAGACGAAAAGATCGTTGAGCTGGAAGAAGAAATGAGTAGGTTACACTGGGACATTTTAGGATTATCAGAAGTCCGTAGAGAGGGCGAGGACACGATATCCCTTAAGTCCGGTAATCTACTCTACTACCGGGAGGGCGACCAACAGTCCCAAGGTGGTGTCGGGTTTCTCGTTCACAAGTCACTCATTAACAACATTGTCACCATCGACAGTGTGTCGAGCAGGGTCGCATACCTAACACTCAGAATATCTAAAAGATATTCGCTGAAGGTCGTTCAGGTATATGCGCCGACCTCGTCACACCCAGATGAAGAAGTAGAGTCTATGTATGAGGACATTAGTAGGGCCATACATACAAATAAAACTCACTTCACTGTTGTTATGGGGGACTTCAATGCAAAGTTAGGCAAGAGAAGCGATGATGAGTTGAGAGTGGGGCAATTTGGGTATGGGCAACGGAACCCCAGGGGACAGAGGCTGGCCGATTTTCTGGAGAAAGAAGGACTCTTTATGATGAATTCTTTCTTCCAGAAGCCGCCTCACAGGAAATGGACCTGGATGAGTCCCGATGGTTCCACGAGAAATGAGATTGATTTCATCTTGACCAACAAGAAACGGGTATTCAATGATGTCACTGTGATTCACAGGGTGAAAACCGGAAGTGATCACCGAATCGTTAGAGGCACATTGAATATGAACGTTAGACTTGAAAGGTCCCGTCTGATGAAATCTACGCTCCGACCCACTCGTGCACATATCCAAAACCTCGAGAGCTTTCAACTCGAACTTTCAAATCGCTTTGATTGTCTGGGTCTCGAAGAACATGCATCAGTGGACGAGATCAATAACAGGTTCGTAGAAACTGTCCATACGGTGGGGTCTCAGTTCTTTAAGACGCCCCGTACAAAAAGACCTCAGAAACTCTCTGATGACACTCTTAACCTTATGGCTTAACGACGCTCATTACGACTGCAGTCTCCCGATGATGCTAAGTCACATAGGCAGCTCAATAGACAAGTTTGGAAATCCTTGCGGCACGATATTCGTACCTTTAATACAGCTCGTATTAAAGATACGATAGAGCGGAACAAAGGCTCCAAAGTGTTCGCGAGAGATATGTCTATTGGGCAAAGCCAGATGACGAAGCTGAAGAGGGAAGATGGCAGTATAGCGTCAAGTAAAGCAGAAGTGTTAAGGGAAGTCGAAAGGTTCTATGGACAGCTCTACGATTCGGTCACTAAACCTGTTTGCAGTGTGGCAGAAGACCCTAGAGCCAAACTGACCCGACATTATACCGAAGATATCCCGGACATCAGCCTGTACGAGATCAGGATGGCCCTGAAACAGCTTAAGAACGACAAGGCGCCGGGGGAGGACGGAATCACTTCAGAGCTTCTGAAAGCGGGTGGATCACCGATACTTAAAGTCCTTCAGAAGCTCTTCAACTCCGTCTTGCTCGAAGGTATTACGCCAAAAACATGGAACAAAAGTGTCGTGGTACTGTTCTTTAAGAAAGGTGACAACACCTTGCTTAAGAACTACAGACCGATCTCGCTTTTGAGCCATGTTTATAAGCTGTTTTCAAGGGTCATCACAAATCGTCTCGATCGCAGGTTTGATGACTTCCAGCGTCCCGAACAAGCCGGGTTTCGAAAAGGCTACAGTACCATAGACCACATTCATACGCTGCGGCAAGTGATACAGAAGACCGAAGAGTATAACTTGCCGCTATGTCTCGCGTTTGTGGACTATGAGAAAGCCTTTGATTCGATCGAAACATGGGCGGTGCTCGAGTCTCTCCAACGATGCCGAATTGACTATCGGTATATCGAAGTGTTGAAGTCTTTGTATAGAAACGCCACTATGTCAGTCCGAGTACAGGAACAGAGTTCGAAGGATATTCCCTTAAAAAGAGGCGTAAGACAGGGAGACGTAATCTCTCCGAAACTGTTTACGACCGCTTTGGAAGATGCCTTCAAGCTCTTAGAATGGAAAGGACTAGGCATCAACATTAACGGCGAATACATGACTCACCTTCGGTTTGCCGACGATATTGTGGTCATGGCAAAGTCGATGGACGAACTCAGCACGATGCTCGAAGGCCTCAATCGAGTCTCCCAACGGGTAGGCCTTAAAATGAACATGGACAAGACGAAGGTTATGTCGAATGTCCATGTGGTGCCTGCCCCAGTTATGGTTGAGAACTCGGCTCTCGAAGTTGTCGACGCGTATGTATACCTAGGACAAACTGTCCAATTAGGTAGGTCCAACTTTGAGAAAGAGGTCAATCGACGAATCCAACTCGGATGGGCAGCGTTTGGGAAACTACGCAACGTCTTTTCGTCCAAAATTCCTCAGTGCCTTAAGACGAAAGTCTACAACCAGTGTGTGTTGCCAGTGATGACATATGGAACCGAGACGTGGTCATTCACGATTGGCCTCATGAATAAGCTCAGAGTCGCTCAACGAGCTATGGAGAGGGCTATGCTCGGGGTTTCTTTACGCGATCGAATCAGAAATGAGGAGATACGTAGAAGAACTCGGGTCACCGACATAGCCAAACGGATTAGCACGTTGAAGTGGCAATGGGCAGGCCATGTAGCTCGCAGAACAGACGGCCGATGGGGCCGAAAAGTTCTCGAGTGGAGACCACGGACCGGCAAGCGCAGCGTAGGACGTCCACCAACAAGATGGGATGATGACCTGGTGAAGACCGCAGGTCGACGGTGGATGCAGATCGCTTCCAACCGCAATAACTGGATATCCATGAGGGAGGCCTATGTCCAGCAGTGGACGTCCTACGGCTGAAATGATGATGATGATGATGATGATATCAGCCCTATTATATTCAGTTTTAAGGTTATGGAGAATGTTATTGCAATAGTTCCTATAGCGTCTGTATATTAGTGCTAGTTTTTCGTCATTAGGTGACTTTTTATGCCGCCTATGCAGAGTGTCCCGAAATCTCATACACTTTAGCAAGCCAGGTGTTATCCAGGGCTGAAAGATAGATTTCCTATTCGGGACCGAATGAGTTACAGTAGCTTTTTTTACTATTTCAGTAATAACACCAGTAAATAAATCCGTAGCTATGTTAGGGTCTTTAGTATGCAATAGCTCACTCCATTCGGTTTTTAATAAAAGGTCGCCTGCTAGTCGATAATTTAATTTGCTAACAAGTCTCTCAGATTGTTTTGGATTTATCTGTTCCGAATATGGAATGGCAAGATAGACACAACTATGGTCTGTGACTGATGATTCGCATACTGCAGTAAAAACTTTAGTATTTGATTTTACAAAACAGTGATCCAAACACTTATTTTCGCGTGTATAGAGTATGTGGCCTGGTAAAAATGCATGAGTTGCGAGAAGGTCTAGATATTCATCAGACTTAGGGTCAGTACTTTCATAGCTGATGTCTATATTTAAGTCTCCTAATAAATATACATTAGGTACATGCTCAAGAGTTTTTAAAAGTTCATCTAACGAGTTTGAAAAAACAGTGGTCGATGCAAATGATGGGGACCTGTATACACATATAAAAGAATAGTCATTTCCAACATTTACGACAAGTGTATCAGCGTCATTTATAGGAGGTTCATATACATACACATTTGGAAGGCTATTATGTACGTAGGTGACAACTCCACTGTTTTGGTTTATGTGCCTTGCAGTGTAAAATGAATTATAGTCAGTCAACTGAGGTATATTGTTACAGTTTTGTAACCAACACTCAGTAAAGATGATGATATCAAATACTAGATTACTTCTCATCAGAAAAACATTAAAATCATCATAATTTTTGTTGATGCTTCTAATATTTTGGACTATAACTTTAAGAAAAATCTTTGATTTTGTGTTAATGTCTTTGAAGTTACTTGGATCTTCAACCAGAAACGACTCGCCAGCGTTGATCAAAAGATCAACGTCAGCAGAAATATGATCTATGTCTCTGTTAGCCATTGTCAATTACATAACAATATCTCAAGAAATGAGATTTTAGTATTGTTTGGTTTTCATTGATGTTGTGTTCTGGTTGATTTAAGTACATTAAAAGTTGTAGAGTGTGCGACATCTTACAAAATATAAAACGGTCTGTCATATACATATATAATTGTATATATATAATAAGGTATAAGTTAGTATAAGGCATAATCTCAATTAAAGAAACACTGTAATAGGAAGGAGCATTTACGAAATAAAATAAGTGATAACCCAGAAGATACAGTAATAAAATGAACTTAGGGTAGTGCGAAATAAGACAATATAATAGTCACTTGGTACGCAGACTGGTGACTTGCTCAAGAGACCTAACCACTAGAGCCGGCTGCCCTTCTTCCTTGCGCAGTAGGACATTTCCACGAGATATCCAGCAGAATTTATAAATACCGTTTTTTACCAGATCCCGGGCCTCAGCATGTATTTGCCTTGTACGGATGGTTACTCCTTCGGATATGTAGACTCTAGCAGTTTCACCTACAATTCCAAGATGCTCTGAGTTGATTTTGATTTTTTCGCTGGTATTGTATCTTTTTACTGCGGTTAAAAGCTCATTGCGATGATAAACATCGTTAAATTCGATGATAATTGGTGAGTTAGTATTTTTTCCTTGCCTGTAAATTTGCGGAGTATCAGCTGCAGGTGCTAGTTTTACTGTATTATAGAGATTGTTGATAATTTCTTTAATATTTTCTTTATCTTTCTTGGGAACGTTTCTTACTTCAACGATTTTCTTTTTAAGGTGAAATGTGTTCCAAAACTCACGTTTTGACTGTACGGAAAACCAATTTTAAGGCAAGAAAACACAGATTTTTTTATAATTTTTAAATGAACATCAAAAGTTGAGGATTATAGCTAGTAAGTTATGGGAGCCAAAACACGATTGACTTAATTTGACTCGATAGAAAAAAATCGCAAAGTTTCCTCTAAATCTTCATTTTTACAGATATCCTGTCTACGGAAAACCAGTTTCATTTGCTAGTTATTAAACATAATTCAATGAAATTTCGTCAAATGTTCCTTAATATATACTTTAGATGATTATGGCTTTACTTTTTTGCAAAAGAATATTATTTTGTAGCAAAAAATATATTTGTAAATAATGACTAGTAAAATTGCGCACGGGCCGGCCATTACGCGGCTCCTGCCTTCCATCAGTCGGCCGCAGCGCCTCGTCGAGAGCACCCGTGTACTACTTTCTTACGCTCGTCCCGCTGTCGCCTACGTAAACAAACACGCGAAATTTTGCAGCCAAAATGGTGAATAAGTGTAATAAAATAAAACGAATATCACGATTGAAGCTAAAGAAACTAAAATTGATGAACTTGAACAGGTAAGTTGTTTGTTGATTAGCTAACCAATAAAATATATACCTATGTAAGTATACATATCTACCTAGCCATCGGTGAAAATAAAATATTTATCTACCTACCCAATCGTCAAAAATGGCTGTTTGTCTGTTCCGAGTAAGGCACCTGACCCAAAGATGGGCCCAGTGCCTATGATGGCCCATTTTCAAAAAAACGTATGTCCATAAAAGATTATAATTTCGCGGGAATGTGTAAACACGCCTGTAATGTAGTGTACCATGTTATGACCTTGGATAAGGTTCCTAAGATAGCCCATAATATATGTTTCTAAAAATACCTACCTATTGTAATGTTATTCCTAAGATGGTCCACTTTAGGTATCTAATTTACCTACCCTGGGTAAATATAATAATCTACCTGGGAAAAAGCTGGGTACTTACATTATGTTTAATTGCCTATATTTTTACAGAACTTGTGTCAATAATAATCCAGCACCTGACATCGCAGGGCTGGCAGCTGTGCAGTCACCTCAATTGCCGGAAACCTCTAATGTGGCAATAGTGGAACAACAATCAGCGTCACCCATATTTTTGGAGTAAGTTATCAGACGCAAAATTTTTGCAATCCATATTACTACTAATACCTATTAGGTACCTAACTAAATGTCTGTTCCGAGTAAGGAACCTGACCCAAAGATGGGCCCGGTACCTAATATGGCCCGCTTTCAAAAAACGTATATTCAATGATTCAAAATAATTAAAATTTTGACTTTTAATTTAAACTTTTGCATAAGTAGGTACCTACATTATAGGTATAATAATTATTATGGGACACCTACCTATTATAATGTAAAGTATCACTGCTAATGTATATTATACAGGAACGACCACCATTTTTAGTAATTTATAAAAGCAAAAAGTACGGTGTACGTTGCAAAACTGTATTGAGTCACAAATATAATGCTTATCTCAATTGTTTCAGCGGCCCAGAAGACCTGCCTTACATAGTGGAAGAAGAGTGTGAGATAAACATCGTCAAAGAAATTACCGGTCGCAGAATTGTTGACATAACATATTTTTTAAACCAATTACAACAGCTAAATCACGAATCTCTTTTTCAGTGTGATTTTAGCTGCTTGGTTTTAGAAACGGAAAAGCGCTGTGGACTCGTTTCACATTTAAATTTTAAATGCAAGGTTTGTAAGAAGACTTTCAAGGTGTGTACTGACGACCCGAGTAGTGTAAATAATGTAGATGTTAACACAGCAGCAGTCTCAGGTATAGTAGCTTCCGGGATTGGATACTCTCAATTTGAAGAGATAATGTCTGCAGTGGACATACCTATTTTTTGTGAGAAGTATTATGCCAAAATTCAAGATCACTTGTTCAATGAATGGGAGGCTACAGCAGTGGAGCAAATGGAACGAGCTGCTGCTATTGAACGCGAAGCAGCAATTCAAGAAGGGAGAGTTTTTAATGGCATACCTGTTATAGATGTCTTTGCAGACGGTGCATGGAGCAAACGTTCTTATGGTAATAACTATAAAGCAATGTCTGGTGTTGCTGCTATTGTGGGACGAAAATTTGGTGAAGTGCTCTTCATTGGAGTCAAAAATAAATATTGCCTAATATGTGCAAGAGCAACGAAACGTAAGGATACTCCCCAAGAACACTTGTGCTATAAAAATTATGAAGGACCGTCAAGCGGAATGGAAGCAGCGATTATATGCGAGGGTTTCAAGAAATCCATCAATATGTATGGGCTCATATACGGTAACATTGTGGCTGATGGTGATTCCGCAACCTACGCTAAAATATTAGCATCAAATCCATACGCAGGCTACGTAGTTTCAAAAATAGAATGCCGGAACCACGTTCTGAGAAATATGTGCAACAAGCTTCGTGCACTAGGCAAAGATACTAAATACCCGAATGTACAGAGAAAATTAATTACCGACCCAAAAGTCATGAGCATGAGAAAAGTCGTTACAACATCCATTGCCCATAATAAAACAGTTCCTAGGGAGATAGCTATGAAACAAATTCACGAAGATATCACCAACTCATTAAACCACGCTTACGGTGACCACAGGCATTGTAAAGATTATAATTGTAACAAAGATAAAGTCATTTTGACTTCAACTATGGCAGAGCATGAACACTCATCTTTTTGGTTCAGACTAAAAGTCATTTTGAATTCAGTGGCTTCAAAATCTCGAAGTTTGCTGGAGGATGTTGACACCAATGCTGTCGAGCGGTTCAACAGCGTAGTTGCTAAATTTGTTGGAGGCAAAAGAATCAATTTTTCATCAAGACGATCATATCAATCTAGATGCTCTGCTGCTGTTGTTTCCTACAATACCAAAAGACCTCTTTACACATTGCATAAGAAAATATTGGGAAAAAGCCCAAGAAACCAAGTTAAAAAACTAGAAGAAAGAAGAGCGCTAAAGAGAAAACATGCTAATGCAGTCAAAAGAAAAAAAAATAGAGTTATAAATTTTGAAAAACAAAATGACTATGGTGAGCGAGTAGCTGCGCCGGACATGTCTGCCGACGAGTACAACGCAGCATCTGAAGATTTTATAACAAATTTGAAGATTCTTGCAAGCGATCGCGATGGAATTCAAAAGCGCACCACACAGCAACGAGAAAGCTCTGAATGGCTTCAAATAAGAAGATTAATGATAACTGCCTCGAACTTTGGGGCAATTATCAAGCGAAAAAAAAACTTCGCCAATCTGGTAAATACCATATTGTATAAATCAAATATATCGTCAGTCGCATCAGTCGCTCATGGCCTCAACAATGAGAAATTCGCGCTCCAGCAACTGAGCAAGCAAGAAAATATACATATTGAGGATTGCGGACTTTTTGTAGACCCGGAGTTCCCATACATTGGTGCCACACCAGATGGAGTCGTCGGAGAGAATACCATTGTAGAAGTCAAATGCCCTGTTGCCGCCTTTAAAACTGGCATGGAAAGTGCGATTAAACAAAATAAGGTGCAAATTCTTAGGTACAATAAAAAGGATGGCCAAGTTACAATAAATAAAAATAGTAACTGGTACTTTCAGGCCCAGGGGCAGCTTCGTGTAACAGGGAAACATAGATGTATTTTTGGGATATGGGCAGGAGAAAATGAAAAGATGGAAATTTTGTACATACAAAAAGATAATGATTTCTGGAAAAATAAAATGGAGCCAAAACTAGTTGGCTTTTACCAAACCTATATCCTACCAGAGTTGGTAGATTCTCGTAGAGCTCGTGGCATGCCATTGAGAGGATTAGAAAATTAGGATCAAAACCGAAAAAAATAAACAAAAATCAAATAAAAAAGTATATGTAACTTTTGGTATCACGAAAGCAATGTTACGCGACGACGTAATGCAATATTCCATCTAAATATAGTAAAACAACAAACACAATTCTAAGGATAAGCCGCGAGAACCTAAGAACGATGGTGGGTATTATAACACACTTCAAACTGAACCATCATCTTTTCAAGACTTGAGCCACAGACAGCAGCTTGTGTCTTGGCTGCTTCCAGGAAGAAACTGTGGAACACGTTGTGGTATACTGCACGGCCACCGAGGAGAATGAATGACACATGACGGGAATGAAGTCTCATTGACGCATCAACCCCATCCACAACCATAAAAAAGCTGAAACGAAGCTGTCAATCACCAAAGTACTACTCTGGTACTTCAAGGAGTTGGGCTGGTTAGAGAATTATTAGAATGCATAAATACGTAGATAGTAATAAAAATAATCACATCTAAAATACCTACCTGTTTTCTTCAATTCAACCGAATCTTTACTGAATATTTATGTTTACCCTTGCATTTATTTATATTTATATTTTATTATACAAATATATATTTTATTATACAACACTAAATGAAACAAAATTCTTGCAAATAAGTTTTTTCTGAAAGTGGGCCATATTATGCATCGGGCCATCTTAGGGCCAGGTACCTTATAGATATCTAAAGAAGACAAAAAACAAAAGTTTACGACTTACAAGAAGTGTATGTACCTTATCTAATTATCTACTGGCTAACTTATTACTAAAAGCGTTTTCGTCCAGGTAATCTATGAATAGAGCTAGAGACCTGATCAAAATGGATGCGGGTTTTCTAGGTGATAAAACGAATACCTACATAATACAATATATATTTTTTTATAAATAAATACCTATAATATAAAGAAATATAATATAAATTCATTGGGGGAGTAATGCCCCTAATCTAATCTAAGAACATACCTATCTAATTGTACGTGTACTTTATATTACTACCTGCCTACCTAGATTTTTAGTGAGTAGATAGCCGAGAGCGCGCGGGGAGTGGGGCGGACCCCTCGCGGCGATCGCTCGTCGAATGCCTACGCAACACGATTGTATTTCGCCTTAAGTTGTTTTTGTACTTCGTGTAGTTGAAGTTCTAGATCACTAACACGCTGTAGTGTAGCTGCTTGCTCAGTTTCAAGGGAAACTATTTTCTCATTAGCTTGAGTCAGACTTACAGCGTTCGCTTGCAGTAGTTTAATGATTTCAGAATTCGACTGCAGTAATTGGGCATTCTGCAGCTTCATCTCAGAAACCTCAGCAGTTAGCATGTCCTTAAACGACTTTGTCAAGGAATCCTGAAGGTTCATCAACGTTGGGTCAATATCTGGATTTCTACGTTTCCTAAGATTTACGTTTCTGATGATATCCCCAAATCCATTATCAATGTTGGAAAGATCCGGCTGTGACGAGTAAGTGCTTGACTTACCAGACTTCGGAGTGTGCATAGTTGCCATCGTTTATCTTGCTCGGAAGTGTAGACTTCGGTTCTAAGAAATATTCTCAGCAGGGAAATGTTCTATGCGTCACGAGTGGTTTACTGCAGAACTGGACACTGAGTTCTTAAAGATACAGGTTAATTTCGCTTGCTCCGCTAAACAGAATTTTGTTAAAATGAACACGCGTCTTGTTAGCTATGCGACTTGGACGAGAATGATTGAATATTTTACAGAAGACATCGGCGCCCAGTAACAAGTCTATTTTGCTCGGCGTATCGTACGTAGGGTCAGCCAAAATTAGCGATTTAAGCTCAGGCCAGCCTATAGTAATGTGCTTCGAGGGTAGCTTTGTTGAAATAGTCTTTAATACATAAGCTCTTACTTGAATATCTTTCAAAAGATCAACACGCAGCGTGATCGACAAATCTACTAAGTGTTTTATTACAACACTGGTTCCTTCCCCAACTCCTGAGACGACTCCGTTGATATTAATTTTGTTTAATCCCAACAGTTCTACAGCTCTTGCTGAAACGAAAGATGCCTCCGACCCTTGGTCAATTAAAGCACGAAGTAAGGTGTGTGTCTCCATTTTTCGTTCTAACATTCACTTGTGCTGTAGCTAATAAAACTCTTTGACCGGGTTGTTTCTTGGAAAGGTGTGCACTTGTAACCTTGTGGTCTGGATCAAATTATTGTTTGTTGCGTTCAAATTCTTGTTTGTTTTGTTCTTCTTCTTCAATATTTCCTTCCGGTTTAATTTCTTTGTGACGGAGGGTATGATGTCGTCTTTGGCAGACTCGGTAAGTTGTTTTTTGTTTGCATCTATATACACTGTGGTTCGGTATAAGACAATTGAAGCAAAGGTTAAAGGTTACATTTTTAACGAAGATTTGTCTTTGATCTAGTGGTTGATTTACAAATTCTTTACAGCTGTGAATATAGTGTCCTTTGTTTTTACAACAAGTGCATGTCGGTTGTGATTGTGGGTTGGAGACTGCAGCATGCGCCGATTGGAATATATCTTCCTCACCTTCTTCAACTGTTGCATCGGAGCTGGCGTGGAAAGATTTGTGAGTTTGCGGTTTCTCTCTGTGTGTAGAAATTGGTGCTATCAGTTCGAGTGTGCGAAACTTGTGTTCAAGGAACTTCCTCAGCTCGGCCTATGTCGGTGTCGCGTCGCCACTATCATCTCTTTGTGCATATTCCTCCCAGTCCTTAAACGACTCCGTATCCAATTTCTGTCCAACCAAAAATATTATAAAAGGATCCCATGAATCAGTGTTTACATTCAAATTAATGAGACTCGTAATACATTCTGACGTGAACAGATGAGTGACTGGTGACTTTTTTCTGGCCAAATAGTCTCTTGAGAAGAGAATTCACAATCATTCTCCTGTTTCCAAAACGACCCTTAAGTAGCTCCCAAGCCTGTAAATAACTACTTCCGGTAATTGGTATGGTTCTAAGCAGCGCTTCTGCTTCCCCCGAAACAGTGGTTTTTAAATAATGCAACTTTTGTACGTCGCTGATGGAGGTTTCATGGACCATTGCAGTAAACAAGTCCTGATACGACGGCCAATCTTCATATCTTCCAGAAAAAGTAGGAAGTATTATTCGAGGAAGCTTGGCGAATGATGATGATGATTGATTACTACAATTAGTGGAGATCAACGTATTGTTTGAGTTTTCAATTTCAACTTTGTTTTGTTCTGCTTCCATTTTAATAAGTAAATCAGTCCGATCCGCGTGTAAACATATGTATAGCTCTTCGAATTTATAAAACTCCTCGTTCAAAAAATATGGTAAAACTCCCCTTAGTTCTCGTGATTTTATCCTAGCTTTTATATAATTATCCTTTAGTTAGCCTTGTCTTGGGACATTTTTTCATGTTACTTTGATTTCTCTTTAATGTACTGTCTGCTTTTAATTTAGAAATTTTTATACATACATTTTACTATTTTTACTTATTTTTATCATTTTACATGTATCCAATTTTTTTTATAAGTTAATCATTTTAAATTCTTCTCCCTCGGGAGCATGTACGATTTATGTATAAACCGCACAATTGCACTTTTGCAAGCGGTGCATTTTACTTACGTCGTCCTAAAATGCATTCAGTGGGCGTTCGACCGCCGATTTGTTTGATAATGCTATGAATACACGGAACGGCGCGCCGTCCAGTCCAATTATCAATAAATCAAGTAATCAATTTTATCTCTATCACTTATCATCTCTCTATCAATATCATCTAAAGGTGTAGGGAAGAAACTTTACAGTCACTGTATTTTGTTATTTATTTTTAGGCTAACTTTACAGATCTGTTATCTCTCGTTAGTTTGTGATTATAAATTTTTGCTCGTGACCTCGTTTTGCCTGAAAAACAGGATTACCTAGTTTAGGCACACGACTAATACGTTGGGTTTTTTTTGTTATTATAAATATAAGTGCCAGTTCTTAGCCTTAACAGTTATTTTAATAAATGTATTTTTTTTTATTTAGTATCTACCTACATCACCCACCCACCCTAGGACCCTCACACAATCGTGGGAAATTTTCATATTCATGAAACACACGAAATTACCCGCTTAAATTCTTTCAAGCGCATAATAATAACTGCCAATTATGATTATATACGATGACATAAAATGTTGGCGGTCCTGCAGGTTCAAAACGCAGCACGGGCGCAGCTACTGGCCGGACGGCGAGGAGGCGGTGCGCAAGAACCTGCTCATGCAGCACGTGCGCTTCGTGGGCTCCGGCAACCGCCAGGGGGCCACTTTCAGCATGGAGGTAACGCACGCATTTTAGGTCATTACTAATAATTATTTTCATTAGTTCATGAAACCTCTCGGTGTTATAGATCGTCAAAGGAAAAACAAAATTACAGAGTAAGATATCGTAAATATGGAAACTCTCGCGATAAAATTACATTTGAATCATTAAGAGAACGATGTGCCAGACTACATGATTCTACTATAGTAAGTATCTGGATGGCTTGGAGTCGTCATTAAAATCGAATCCTAAATTATTTTGGTCATTTGTAAAGCAGAAAAAGGGTAATAGTAGCAATTACCCTCCTCAGATGTCTTCTGCAGATAAGATCACGACGAAAGGATTACACATCTGCGAGCTTTTTGCTTCTCACTTCTCTTCTGTCTACAATATGGACAGTGTACCCTTTCCTGTTGCCACTCATGATCATGCTGTTAATCTCTCTAACATATCTGTAACTAGTTCTGAAGTCTATAGGGAGTTAAAAAGACTTGATGGATCAAAAGGAGCAGGGTCTGACAAGATACCATCAATATTTGCTGTAAAATGTGCTAGTGCGTTAGCATTGCCTCTTTCCATGTTATTTAACAAATCTTTGAGCTCTGGTATATTCCCATCAGTTTGGAAGGAGGCTCTTGTCTTACCTTTATTTAAATAAAATGTAATAAGTCACGAATGTTACTATTGTTTTTTTTGTATCAAATCATAATTCTTTTTTTTTTTAATCATAATGTATGTATGTTGAAATTGATTTATTTTGCATAAAGATAAAAGATAAAGATAAAGATCATTTATTTGCATAAACATGTGTAAGCTAGGATGACAAAATAAGTAATTAGTAACAACATGTTTTACCTTCGCAGGCGTACAAAATTAAAGTGTGGCATGCTACAAAACAAGTCCATAAAAAATAAAAATATGAATTAACTACAATATGAATGTCACTGTAAATAATCACATGAATTAATATAATATTACAATTTGTCATTTAAGAATTCGTCAATGGTATAATAGCATTTTGAGGTCAACAGTTTGTTAAATTTAATTTTAAATAAGCTATCATTAAGTTCTTTATATATGTATGTATATTAGGAAATTTGTCGTAAATAATAGGAGCCATGCATATAACACTTTTGCCTAACATTGCAGTTTTAGATGGGAATCTACATACTACATAACATAGTGTTATTGCGTCTGTTGCGGACTATTTTATCACACATACGCGGAAATAGGTGTGGATTGTGTGCAATGTTAAAGAAGCCCTTCAGATACCCCACCGTAAACGTTTACAAGGAAAGTGGAGTCCTTAATGTCCGTCAGCTATTTGTTCTTAAAATATGTATATCCGAGCATAAGAGAGTATTAAATAGTGCACTGTACGACGAAATGCTCAATAGGCGTGTTTTTATGATACCCAATGTGCTAGTACATACTGCCTTTGCCCAGCGTTTTAGCCCATTCATCCGCACTTCTACCTACAACAAAGTTGTCAAAATGTGTGACATAAAGCGTTGTTCTATAAGCGAAGCAAAATACAAACTAACAAATTGGTTAGCATCCTTATCATACGATAACACAGAAACATTATTGGATAAAATATCATAACCTAAATGCAAAAACAGATTTATTTAATGTATTTTATTTATTTATTGCATGTATCCTTAGTTTTTGTATTATTATTTATTTCTTTTTATTATTTATTATACTATTTCTATGTATTAATATTATTAATAGTTATTTCAATGTCATATTTGTTCTATTATTTACTTTGGAACCTACGCTGAAGCCGAGGCAAATCTTTTGTTAAACGTATCAGGCATCCACGATACAGATTTAATCTAGTGTGGGCGCCACAGGTAACCTTTGGATTTCTGGACACAGTAAAATAAAAAGTATGTAATTAATAATTAATGAATTCTCAAATATATTTAAATTTATATTAGTAAGAATATTGTATTTTATTGAAATTGTAATGTTATATCTGATGTTCATATATATGTATGTTTTACTGTCAAATAAATATTTTTCATTTTTCATTTTTTTTTTCATTACTTCTTACAAATAATGCTACTTCTAAAACATAAATGCATGTGCACCTTTAATTTAAATGTCACTTTATTTGTGTTTATTTGTTTTGAGCCTAAGTTGTTTTTGCATTTTGTTGGTGTGACTTTCTAAATAAATAAATAAATAAATAGATGAACCACCTCGGTGACCGCTTGGATGCGGAGCTGGGCTTGCTGGGCGGCGTGCACGAGGAGCCGGGCGCAGGGCGCAACGCTGAGCCCTTCCCGCACGGCCGCGACCAGGTGGAGGCGGCACGCGGGCGCCTGCCGCGCCAGTTCGACTGGCGCCAGCACGGCGCCGTAACGCATGTGCGCTGTCAGTAACAATACTATACAATACTACTGTTATAATATTACTGCTCGTCTATTCGGAACATCTTGCTGAAGTGAATGCGTTCTATGTGCAGACCAGGGATCGTGCAGCACGTGCTGGGCGTTCGCGGTGACGGGCGCCGTGGAGGGCGCGCTGTTCGTCCGCACGCGCACGCTGGTGGCGCTCAGTGAACAAAGCCTCGTGGACTGCTCCGGCCCGTTCGGCGGCCACGGCTGCGGCCGCACGTGGCCCAGCGCCGCCTACGACTACGTGCAGCACCGCGGGCAGCCCGCGCTCGCCGAGTACCCGCCCTACAAGGACGCGGCGGACCGCTGCGTGGCCGACAGCGTGCCGCCCGTCACGCACATCTCGGGGCACGTCAACGTCACCAGCAAAAACGTCGATGCGCTCAAGGTGAACATTCGCTTAACTAGTTCTTAAGCAGCTGTCTGAATATAAGGATAAAAAAAGCTTCCGTTTCCTACAGCTGGCCATCCGGCGACACGCGCCCACAGTAGTCATCATCGACTCGACGCCGAAGAGTTTCATATTCTACAAAAAGGGCGTCATCCGTGACGAGAGATGGTAAGTAGCAACGACGTGCTAGGATTTCGATACGTCCGGAACGAGTGCCGTGCCTCGAGTGACGTGTGCTTCTCGTTATTTCAGCTCCAAGAGCAAGCCGGACCATGCCGTGCTGGCGGTGGGGTGGGGAGTGCGGCGCGGAGGGGAGGAGCACATCATCGTGAAGAATTCGTGGTCGGACAAGTGGGGCGACGGCGGCTACGTGCGCCTGCAGGCGCGCTCCAACACGTGCGGGGTGCTGACCCGGCCCTCCTACCCGCGCCTCGAGCGCCCTGACGTCGACCGCCTGCCGCCCTCCGCACCGTCCGCTCCTTCCGCTCCTTCCGCCCCTTCCGCCCCTTCCGCCCCCGAGACGCCCACCGCCTAAGCAAAGCGGCAAGAGTGCCGAAATATACGATATGAGTGCCATGATGACGTAGCAGTAGGATGTAAAGCAATAATAGCATCCTTACAAAGGTGTCCTGGAATAAAAATTGCTTGTACTGACTTATAAGTGAAAACTAACCTACTCTGCGTATATTTTTTGTAAATACTTATATACCTTATCTACCTATATAGGTAAGTTGGAATGAAGTTTACATTTTCCCAAATCATTATTAATTTCAGGACAAATCATGAGCTGAATTATAAGATGTTACAATTATTGTGCAATAAATAAATACATGTTCTTGATAAAAACAATAGTTAATGAAAAGCGCCTTATTTTCTTTACACCACTCGACACCTGAACCTGTTATTGTTCAAGCTTGGGTGATGTCCCAAGCTTGTGATTGCAACTTTTATGAGTAAAATAAATTGGGCCAGGTGTGTGTCGGGCCACGCATGTAGGTTTCCGTAGACCTGTTGTTAGAAGTTGGTTATGATTTTTTACGTTTACCAAAACATATTAATAGGAATTAATTGAGTTATCGGTTCAAGGTTTTCCGGTATGTTTGGGAAACCGCATCACTTATTTGTGTTGTCGCACCGTATTTCGTTTGCGCCGACCACGTTCCGTCACTGGTTTGCTGCGCCCGTCGCGTTTTATTTATTTATTTAACTTTAATTAAAACGGTAATTAAACCAATAACATTAATTAAACAACAACAATTCACAACATAGAAATAAATTCAGAATAAGAAATAATGATCAAAGATTACCTACACATTAAGATTAATGAAGAAAAAAAAAACAATAATAATAATTAAGTCAGTTAAAATTAAGATATTGCACATAATTAAAAATTAAATTTTACATTAATCATAAATAATAATCTAATGTCAAAGAAATCAATTTCGCATACATAGTTAAAAATAATAATAATCATCAGGAAGAATATTTAGTCCGTTAAGAAGAAAGTACATAAAAAAAATATCAAAACAACAATAATACAAATAACAATAAGAATCAGAAACATAGTCATACAATACTCTGACAAAATCTCTGAAAAAAAGTGTATAGGTGCTTTGATGAGGGTTCCACACTGAGGCACCTGAATCCAGCTTGCTTCGGACGAGTGCGCAGTAAAGCAAATTTATAACGTGCTGACTGTGGAAGTCACGAGCATTCCTGAGGACGAAGCCTAAACGTCTGAAAGACTCCTTGGCCAACTGACTGACGTGGTCGTGAAAGGTTAACTTTTGGTCGAAGGTAACACGCAGGTCCCTAATTAAATTTTGCCGGCTAATAACTACGTTATTAATATCATAAACAAAGCTAATTCGCTGCTTTTTTCGACCAAAAGTCATCACGTAATATTTCTAGGCATTAAACTCCATTTTATTTTGAGTACTCCAATCGTATACAGCGTTAAATGCCTACATCCGACTGCAGCGCCAAACAGCCTCAGACTTTACCTCAAAGTAAATATTTAAGTGGCAATGGGCAGGCCATATAGCGCGCAGAACAGATGGCCGATGGGGCCGCAAAGTTCTCGAATGGAGGCCACGGATCGGCAAGCGCAGCGTAGGACGTCCACCTACAAGATGGGCAGACGATCGGTTAGAACTGCTGGTCGGCGGTGGATGCAGACGGCTTCCAACCGCAGTACTTGGAGATCAATGAGGGAGGCCTTTGTCCAGCAGTGGACGTCCTACGGCTGAAATGGTGGTGGTGAAATATTTAAGTCGTCCGCGTAGGGCAGGCATCGTGCATGGGATATGGTCGCTGAAAGATCGTTTACAATAATAAAAAATAACAAAGGCCCCAGTATAGAGCCCTGACTCACCCCGGATCGCGTGTGATAGGGTCGCGACTACCAAGTTACAAGACTACATACCAAGTTTTACAAACTGCTGGCGATCGCAAAGGTACTCGGCAATAAGGCGGAGAAGACGGGGAGTGAAACCTATCGCGCTTAATTTTGCCAGCAGTAAGTCGTTATTGATCCTATCAAACGCCTTCCTGAAATCAAAGTAAAGCACCTGGGAACCTCTATCCATGCAAGCAGAAACATATTAGGTTAGGCTTAGCAAATTCGTCTCAACTGACCTTGTCATTCTAAAACCGTGCTGCTCGTCACATAGATATTTGTTAACCTGAGCATATATAAAGCGGTAAAGAATGCGCTCAAAGATCTTGGCGGGTGCCGAGATAATTGCAATTGGTCTGTGTTCTTCAACTGCAGACTATTTGGAGCTTTTTGGTATAGGCTTTAACTCTAGACAGTTTCCATTGGGCGGGATACGTTCCAGAATTTAGCCCCAAGTTAAAAATGTGACAGATAGGACCAGCCAACACCTTTCTAGCATCTTTAAGTAAAGCAGGCGGTAAGTTGTCCGGGCCAGGAGAACTGCTCGGTTTCAACTTATTAATACCCTCAATGACGTCTAGATAAGTTATATGAGGTATGTCCACATAACTGCTTTTTATCAAACTATCATCGATACCACTAACATCTAGATTAGGAATTTCGGGCAGAAAGACAGAGGAAAAATATGTAGCAAACGCTTGAGCTGCACGTGGTACTGAGTGCATAGAACCTTGGTAGGATACTAAAGGCTCAAACCCACCTTTAGATCTTAAGTTAGTGAGTAAAAAAAACTTTTTAACAAACAAGCTTTTATTTAAATGTACTTACAAAAATAATAAAATAAACATTTTCCATTAAAGTTTAATGTCAACTTAAAACGTCTTTACACAATATATGTTATAAAAAAGCTTATCGCGAGATTAACCTGTGTGCCTGTAACTTGATCTAATTGATTTAATTTTTTTTAAAACAATTTAAATACGAGTACCTACCTGCTTAAATCTCCATTGTGTGTTCCATTTTTGCTTGGATTGAAGGGTGTGCAATATTCCTTGCGCCACCGCTTCCAAAAAGATTGGACAAGTTGATCATTTAATTCCTGTCGCGAAATAAGATGTAAGCGCGTTTACTAAGTGATATGGGTATATATGTGCCGGACAACTATATAAGAAGTGGTCGTAGACACCATAGGGTGTTTAGTTATTTTTCAGGGCGTACACAGCATGCCAACCACGCACCAACACTGCGGGCCCTCGCATTATTTAATAAGTTTCTGTAGCGCACTACAAACGAACGAGACGAAGGAGTGTAGTGTATGATTCATGTAATATACCTACTTAGGTACCCTAGCTAATAAGACATGGATACCTATTCAATAAACAGTCTTTATCCAGCTCTCGCTTGTTTCACTACTCTCTTAATAGGCTCCTATCGCATGGCGACCGTGCCTTGTAACAGGAACCGCGCGCGCATCCCTCCGTAAAAGGGCCGTGTTTAGATAAACATCAGTTTTTGAGCATCGTAATAAATCACAATGATCTCGGAACTGCGCTTGATTGTGGTAATTTGCATCAGAGTCGTGTGTGATCGGGTTTTCTGCAAAAATGGGCCACAATAAAAGTAAAGAAGAGAAGGAAGAGGTGATCGTGGTGCAGAACGCTGCCGGGACAGCGCATGTGGAACAGCTGAAGGAACATGCCGGGTATACCAATAATATCCTGACTGGCATCGCGATAGTGCTGGCGATTGGATTGGCTGTGCTGCTGTATCGGATGTATAAGCGGTGCCACCAGGAGCTAGTCCAAGGACATCTCAACGAGATTTCGCTGAGGAGATACGCTAGCTTGATGCGCAGGCGTCAGATCGAGCTCCCAGATAACATCATTGGCGAAAGTGTGCGTGTTTGAGTGAAGTGCGGTAAAGTGAATGTACGTCTCCGTAAGTAACCCACCCGAATATAAATACCCGGGTAACGTACGTAATGCGTTCGTGTACCTAGTACTGTTCCTGTTCCTAGTACCTACCAGTGCGCGGCTATCATAAACGAAGGCGAAGAACATTTTCAAAATTGTTATAGTTTGTTAAATATAGCATGTGTATAATCAGCTAAAGCAGGTAAAAGTTAAGTAAGTACCTATGATATTTTGAAGATAGGTAGGTAAATACCGTGGTTGCTAAAATGTACCAGTTGAAATATTATGGCCGAAGATTTAATTTTAATCTTAACTGAGTTAAAAAATATAAGGACATATTTAGTAAAAATTGGAGTTAGTCGAAGGACAGGTAAAATATTGGAACAAAAAAGAAACGAGGCTAGTAGTGTTTTGTCGAGATATAACAAATATTTAGAAGTTCATACAAATAGGATACAATTAAATAAATTGTCCGAGAGTGAAATTAGCTTGGTTAGTAAAATTTGTGAGGAATTTTGTAGCGTACTATCACAGGTCTACAAATTGTGTAATATAGAAGAAATAAAAGGTGAGAGTTCTTCACTCCTTCAAGACAATACGATGGCTGTTGATACATTTGATTTAAAGATTGCACTAAATCTTTTACCTGTCATGACTGACGTTGAAGAGAATACAAAAAAGTTAATAGATGGAATTGAATACTATAGCACAGTTTTATCTAAGTCTGAGTGTAAGGTGAAACTTGTTCAGTTTGTATTAAAGAGCCGATTATCGGAGCATGCTAAGTTGAAATTGTTACCGAACTACGAGTCTATCGATGAGCTTATAAAGGAAATGCGCAGATTATTGTTGCCACAAAAAAGTTACGCAGCTATTCATGCAAAGCTACAGTACTGTAGACAAAATGAAAAGTCAATTTCAGACTTTGGTAAGGAACTATCAGAATTATTTGTGGACCTTACGATTTCACAGGCCGATGGAAATTCAAAAAATTATAATATTTTAAGGCCTTTAAATGAAAAACTCGCCATCAAGCGTTTTGCCGACGGCCTGCGAAATCAAAGGTTGAGTACGATTATCGCGGCGCGTAATTTTACTTCCTTATCAGATGCCGTCCAAGCAGCACAGGACGAAGACATTTCCAGCCCAGGTACTTCAGCGGAAGTGATGGGTATGTACAGGCAACCTTATCGTGGTAATAATTTCAGAAGAAACCAGCAAGGACGCAGCATCCGACAGTGGGGATATAGCCGTGGCAGCTCCAATACGAGGGGCCAAACACAGAATCAACAAAATCAGGTAAGACATTATAACCAGTATAATAATCGTAGTAGGGGCCGATTTAACAACGGAAATTTCAACCGCAGTAGTGGCCCACATCGCAACATAAATAGCTTGACAACGGACTTAGATGTGTCGGCTGATGACCCAAGCGATGAATCAAATATGGAATCGCTGAGCCATTTTTTTCGTGCCTAATTACATCCTTTCGTGTAATAGTTTAAACAAAGTATCGTTTAATATAGATGATCAGAAGCATGATTGGCTCATCGACACCGGAGCTTCAATCTCAGCTATCAAGCGCGATTGCTTAGAGCGTTTACAAATTCCATTCCATAAAAGAAACATTAGCGTAAAAGGAATTGGAGGTGACGTTTATTCTGAAGGCGAAGTTTATCTTACACTGAATCAAAACGGGCACAGTTTTGCGCATAGATTTTACGTTTTCAACTTTTTACCATGTAAAACGGTAGGGATTTTAGGTCAAGACTTTCTCAAAAAATACCAAGCTACATTAAACTTTGAATTAAATACTTTACAATTAAATACAAAAAACGGCAATAAACTGTCATTAAAGTTTAATTATATGCTACCTGATACCGATTCTTATCTGAGTGTGCCCGCGCGATGTGAGATTGTTCATTATCTGAACACGGACTGTAGGAAAGACTGTGTGGTAGCTTCGCAAGAGTTATGCGAAGGAGTTTACGTAGCAAATGCTCTGACATGCCCAGTGAATGGTAAAATTCCGATACATATTTTAAATACGAGGGAAACGGACGTTCAATTAAGTAATTTCCAAGTAGACACTAGCATATTAGACGAGTATTTTATCTGTCAATTCGAAAAACCTGTAATGAATGCTAAAAGAGTTAAGCAATTGTTTTCATTATTAAATTTAAATGGGTTAAAAATGGAGGAACAAAAATCAATCGAAAATGTTTGCGCAAAATACCCTGACGTTTTCCACTTACCAGGTGATAAATTAGGAACTTGCAATGTATACAAACAGTCTATCGATTTGAAACCGCATACTTTTCCTATTTATACTAAACCATATAGACTGCCTCACGCACAAAAAGCCGAAATAAACAAGCAGATAGAAAATATGTTAAATGACGGCATCATAGAAGAAACTAGAAGCCCATGGAATAGTCCGTTATTGCTAGTGCCGAAAAAGACTGACAATACAGGCGCAAAGAGATGGCGTGTGGTTATAGACTACCGAAAATTAAATAATCAAGTAGAGGATGATAAATTTCCGCTACCCAATATTGCTGATATTTTGGACTCATTATCCGGCTCAATGTATTATACAAAATTAGATTTATATCAAGGATTTTATCAGGCAGAATTGGATAAAGAAAGTAGGTCATGTACAGCCTTTTCAACTGGCAAAAATCAATTCCAAATGACAAGAATGCCCATGGGTTTAAAGTCCAGCCCGAATAGCTTCAGTAGATTGATGACCATAGCCATGTCTGGACTAAATTATGAAAGGTGTTTATGTTATCAAGACGACTTAGTCGTTTACGGGAAAAACTTGGCGTCACATAATCGTAATCTAATGGATATTTTCAGCAGACTTCGCAGCGTCAACTTGAAATTAAATCCATCTAAATGTTATTTTTTACAAAAAGAAATTCTGTATCTAGGTCACGTTGTGTCAGGGGATGGAATTCTACCTGATCCAGAAAAAATTGAAGTTTTAGAGCAATATCCGCGACCGCTTAGTACTGACGAAGTGAAGCGGTTCGTTGCTTTTGCCAATTACTACCGAAAATTTATTCCACAGTTCGCGAAAATAGTACTACCTTTAAATCAGCTATGTCGTAAGAGTGTTACATTTAGTTGGTCTGGAGAGTGTGAAAATGCATTTCAATTTTTGAAAACTGCTTTGACGAAACCACCTGTATTGCAGTACCCGGATTTTTCTGAAAATAACGAATTTTTGTTACAAACAGACGCGTCAGGAAAAGCTATAGGTTCAGTATTATGCAACAGAGATGGACGACCCGTAGCTTACGCTAGTAGAAGCCTAAATAAGGCTGAAATTAACTATCCGACAATTGAAAAAGAGCTTCTAGCCATTGTGTGGAGTGTTAAACATTTTCGCCCCTATTTATATGGTCGAAAATTCAAAATACAGACTGATCATAGGCCACTAGTTTATTTATTTGGTATGCGTGATCCTTCAAGTAGATTGTTAAAGTTTAGGTTGCAATTGGAGGAATATAACTTTGATGTAGAGTACTTGAAAGGTGAATCCAATTCGGTGGCAGACGCATTGTCAAGGATCATTATTACGTCAAACGAATTAAAAGAATTGAATGAAATAATCATAAATGTAATGACTAGAGCTCAATATCGTAAAACGAATAGTCCGTCGCTAGATGCAAATAGCAATAGAGTCGAAAAAATTGATATCGGGTCAAAACCCGAAAGGCTAAGGGTAGTGGAAATCATTAAAAAACCAAATAAGTACATTGAACTCTCACTAATAACTAGGAGTAATATGAATAAATTATTAATAAACGGAATATCTGTAGAGGAAGGTAAATATTTTTTTTATGTGCCCAATAAATCTGCCATTTATTTGAGTACAACATCCCGATCATCAATTACGCGAGACGAGTTGGTGAGGGATTTGTCAGCCTTATGTAAAAGATTAAAGTTAGCAGAGATATGCATAATTATAAAAGAAAATAATAAAGAATTTGTAGAGGGGCTCATTGAAGAGATAAATAAAAATGTTGAATGGTCGGGGCCAAGATTATGTATTGTGAGAAATGTCCAAAGAATAAACAACTTGGATAATAGGAAGGTTATTTTAAATGATTTTCATTTGTTACCTACGAGTGGGCATGCAGGTGTAAGGAGAATGTCAAATAACATCAAAAAGTTCTATTTTTGGCCTAATCTTGAGAAAGATGTAGCTGAATATGTATCTAAATGTGATCAATGGCAAAAGCAAAAGTATTCCATACCGACTAAGCAAAACATGGTTATTACATCTACAGCACACTCAGCATTCGAAAAGGTATACTTGGATATAGTCGGGCCACTTCCGAAAGACGCCAGTAGCTATACCTATATTCTCACGTTACAATGCGAATTAACTAAGTTCACAGAGGCGTACCCGCTACGAAATAAAGATGCGGTAAGTGTTGCTCGTGCTTTCGTCGATAATTTTATTTTAAGATATGGCATTCCACGCGAAATTGCAACGGACAGAGGAACTGAATTTATTTGTTCTACAATGAAAGAAACATGCCAAATCTTGAAAATTAAACAGGTTACCTCAACAGCCTACCATCACGAGAGCATTGGAGCGTTGGAGAATACACACAAGACAATGGGTGCGTATCTTAGAATTAATTGTGAGAATAAAGCTGAGTCCTGGAGCAGCTGGATACCGTATTGGTGTTTTGCTTACAACAATACTGTACATACCGAAACTAAATACACACCGCACGAGCTAGTATTCGGTAAACCATGCCCACTGCCAGGTAACTTTAATAGCGGCGTCGTAGATCCATTATATGCTCATGATAACTACGCGTTAGAACTAAAATATAGGCTCCAGGTAGCCCAAGCAGATGCTCGCGATAATCTAATTCAAAGTAAAATGAAAAGAAAAAAAAAAATATGACATTGTAACAAACCCGGTGTATTATAATAAGGGTGATTATCTTTTAGTGAAAAATCCATCATGTAATAAAATGGACCAACTATATTTGGGTCCGTACATAGTATTAGAAGATTTAGATTGTAACGTAAAAATATTAAAAAATAATAAGGAACAAACCGTTCATAAAAATCGTACTAAGCATTATAATATGCCATTATAATATACATAATTAGGTTAATTATTTTTGTACCGCTTTTATGTAATCAAGCAAGTATTGATGTAATCGTAGGTATAAGGTAAAAAAAAAATAATATATATTTTATATATTTACCTAAATATATATATATATATTTTTTTTTCTCTTTGTAAGAAGGTGTAGTGTATGATTCATGTAATATACCTACTTAGGTACCCTAGCTAATAAGACATGGATACCTATTCAATAAACAGTCTTTATCCAGCTCTCGCTTGTTTCACTACTCTCTTAATAGGCTCCTATCGCAGAGTATTTACCCGAAGGGACCCGATTCTTCCGAGTATTTCCGACCACAGTGACCGTCCGTAGATGGAGTATACCGTCTATACAAAACTTAATATTTTGCAGGATTTATTGACTACGTTAATGAATTAGAACAAGAAAATTCATAAAATTTAAGTAAATGGAGGTTTGATCAAACAATTACGGTAAATGTTCAACCTAATTTCATTTTTTTTAACATAACATTACTTAAATTATACTAAATTCGTACTATGAAATGGTAAGATTTATTTCACGAGGCAGGCAACACTCAAATTTAAAATGGATGGTTGTTTTTTCTTTTCTTGTTTGTTTTTGTTTTCGATGCTGTTTTGTTATTGCCCGCCGGTGTATGTTGTGAATTTATCTGGCTAACTGCGACAAAGAAAGCCGAATATACAAATATTGTGTGTGTATTACGAAACATAGACTCATTTGCGATAGTGACGATTTTGTGTAGTGATTTTTGTGTTTGAAGATTTTGCGAATTGGCGATATTGACGCTTCTGTGATAATCTACCCGCCCGTTTTTTGTAAAAAGTTTGTGCTATAGTGAACGCTTCACAACAACGTGATTAGGTGATTATGGCCGGAAAACGAAACTATAAGTGTGCTAAGTGCGCTATAACTTCAAATGAAGATTCTTCCTTGACCTTTCATCGATTTTGACCTTTCATCGATGAAAATAGTTTTGCACCCTTAAAATAGAGGGTTCATTGAAGAAGCCAGCAAGCAAGCTTTGTCAAGAAAAATAAAAATATTAAAACATGTTTAAAACATTTGTTTTATTTATGTGAATAAAGAATACATGTCACAGAACAATATTACATACATGTAGGTAGGAAAAAAATTCTAGCATTATTATACAATTTTATTAAATAGGCAGGTACCTATAGGTAGAACTCATTTTGAAATTCCCGCGCTACTGATTAGTTTCGTTGCTCGAAAACTGGAGCGCTAGTGGGCGCGCTGTAAGCATTTCCAATGTATGGACTTGAAGTTCTTCTCGTTAGAGTATATTGTTCTGTGGGTGCAATCCGGTCGAAACGTCGGGAATAAAATAAAGGTAATTACGCGATAAGAATAAGAAAGAAATATATACCCGATAATCCCATATTTTAATAATTTCTGTCTGAGTTCCAGCATGTCGATATATTCGTTGATAGTTTTAAATCAATTTATTTCAATTTGTTATTGTTTTTAAGTTCTGTGTAATTTGTGTAGATAGTAAGTAAGCGTTTTGATTTTATTTTATTTTCTTTAAACTTTATTTAAATTTGTTTTTGATTCTAAGTTATGTGTAATAGATAGATAGATAATTTCTTTATTTGTGACAACTAGCATAGAAAACATTGATTAGGTACATACAAAAAAAAAGACAAAAATAATAAATAATAAAATAAATAAATAATGCTGGACAAATCACACAGCATCATCTAGCCCCAAGCTAAGCAGAGCTTGTGTTATGGGTACTAGATGACTGATATACTTAAGAAGAAGAAGAAGAAGAAGAAAATCATTTATTTACCACACGCACATTACAGTTTATACACAAAGAAAATAAAAATTAAAAATTAAAATTACACATACAAACAAACAAACAAAGAACACAAATAAAACTCAACAATAAAATACGGACAGGAAGAAAAGGATGTAGCGCGGGTAAATGGGTCCCCAACTCAGCATTGTGTAGCACCTGGCTAGGCTCAGACGCTACGCTGGTTTTCAGTTGGGGCCCTGGGTGAATTCACGACCACGGAGAAGAAGGAGACAGGAAAGGAACATTAAACTCAAACAAAACAACATCAAACTCAAACAAACAATAAAACCGTATACAAACAAAACAAAAACACAAATATAAAAACCTTACAAAATAATAATAATAAAGATTACGGTACATTTATGAAACAGAAAACAAATTAAAAGAAAATCTGTCACGCTCAAAAAGCTGCCAGACAGGCAACACCAGGATTAGGTATGTCTTAATACATTAAACTACATAGATATTTTTATTATATATAGAAAAAACCCAGAACACCCTGAACAAATATCTGCAGATCGTACAGACATTTGTCCCGAGGCGGGAATCGAACCCGCAACCCCTTGCGTCGCAGGCGGACCTTCGCCCGCTGCGCCACAGAGCTCGTCAAAATAATGAAGCTATGCTTGAGTCACAAAAAGGTCTCAGTCTCAGCTGAATGTTGGCAATGTTAACCAACGCTGGTCTTTCGACTGAGCCGTTTGGTGACGCCACAGAAGGCAACACAATCAATAAAATTAAATAGAACATATAAAATTGTACAAGCAAAGACATTGACAAATTCTAACACCAATCACAAAATATAAAACAAGAAATAATAATTCGACATTAAACTTAATAAATATAAGATTTGAAAATTAAAATTACAATAAGAACTATAATAAAACAAAAACAAAAAAAAATGACAGTTTAGTTTACAAACACGACGCACACGGCATAAATTAAAAGAAGAAGAAGAGATTGTGTCAAACAATAAAATTGATGTCAGATTTACGATAAATAAATTTTACGTTTAGTTGGTAGGTAGTTGGTTGGTTGGTGTTTATTTTTCTTTGTGGGTGGATGTTGTTAGAAAAAGACTTTGAAAGTGAGAGGTAACGGACTAAAAAATGGCTACGGTACGCGTACGGTACCGGCGCAGTACCTTTATCTAGAGGACAGAACAGAAAAGAGGAAAAAACTTGCCGTTCAGAAATACACTTCATAACAAAAGAAGCGCGACTTGTATCGCTTGTCGACTTGTTTAAGACGCAGAACGGCCCAACATTTTACTATGCTTTTTGCACATACCTTGCAGGTTAGTAATCGTAGGCATTTTTGCTCATTCAGAAGATATATTTTTTTTTAAAACGTCGTATTAAGGTAGACTTTGGTAATGTGTGTAGATAGTAAGCGTTTTGGTTTTATTACTGTAAGTACTATCTTTCTATTTATTACATTATAAATAAATGTCTAAATTTCAGTTACATCGCGAGCAGGGAAAAAGATGAGTGGTTTCGTGTTAAGAAAATGTGCAGG
>OY720259.1:12500-20000 GCA_963082625.1 Pasiphila rectangulata | reverse complement strand
CCGCCTCGTACCTTTCGCGACCGAAGATGGGGCATTCAAAAATAATGTGTTCCGCCGATTCGTTTTTTCCCGGTTCGCAAGCGCATGATGGATCCTCTCTAAGTTTGAACCTAGCTAGATAGTCAGAAAACCCACCATGCCCTGTCATGAATTGTGTAAGAGTGTGAGTAAGTGTTATTTTCCTTACGAGATTGTATGCTTTGATGGCGTCCGGGAAGAAGATTTTTGTAGTGGATGCTTGTGTACCTGCTTTATAGCGTTTGTTCCAGGTTTCGATTGATTCCTTTCGGATCTGTTTTTTGATGTATGACATCGGGCACGCGTCGTAGTCGGGTTTTCTTTTGTTGTTTAGGGCAGCTTCCTTAGCAAGAACATCCGCCCTTTCATTCCCCAGCATCCCAGCATGTGCTTTAATCCAAAACAAGGAAGTGTCCTTATTTTGGAGTGAGATCGTCTCAAGGTTTTGTCTTGTTTCTTGTGCCAAAGGATGGGTGGAATTGCAGTTCTTGACTGTATCCAGTGCTGCCCGGGAGTCGCTGTATATTCCAAAACTGGTTTCGCGTCGTTTGAGGATTTCACGTGTTGCTATGCAGATCGCATAGAGCTCGGCCTGGTAAACGGTGCAGTATGGTGGCAGCTTTATCTTGAGGGTTTTTGTCTCGGCTGCACTATTCCATACGGATAGCGCGGCTCCGACTTTACCCTCAATTTTGCTGCCATCAGTAAATATGCGGACTGCTTGAGAGTTGTTCTGCTCTACATCTTGGTCGTCTATCAAGTGTTTGTATCCTAAGATGGTCCGTTTTGCCGGGTGTGGGAACGTGCTGAAGGCTACCATACGTTCAATCTCTCTATCCTCCGGTATATGTATGGTAAGTCCTCGCTTGGCTTTATAGAGGGCCGCTGCCTCCTGGATTCTAAGATCCAGTGGGAGCAAACCGGCGAGGATCAGTGCCGAGTTTAGAGACACAGTTTTGTATGACTTCGTCAACTTCTGCGCAAAAAGCCTTTGTACGGAGTTGAGTTGCTTTTGTACCCCCAATTTAGCCGTCGCAGGAGCCCAGGCGCTAGCGGCGTACATCATCACAGGTTCCACTGCAGCTGTGTATATGGTCCTGATGACTTCTGGGTGAAGACCCCAGCTGCACTTTGCCGCCCGCGACAGCTGTTTGAAGATGTTCAGGGCTTTTCTGCAGGTGTTTGCTGTGTGTGCATTGAATGTTAATTTCTCATCGATTGTTAGTCCCAAGAGTTTGATTTCTTTTGACATGCCGATGTCGATCCCGCCCATCCTCAGGAGTGGGGTATCGTACTTTAGTTTCCTGGTAATTGTCATGGCATTTGTTTTATGTGGAGCAAACTTTAACTTATTCCGGATACCCCAATCCCGAACATAAGCGAGAGCGGCATTGGCCTGTCGTTGGACTTCCAAGGCAGTGTTCCCATCAAAGACAAGAACCACGTCGTCAGCAAACGCCTGGACGTAGTCTCCTCTATTTTGAAGCTCATTTAAAAGGGGGTCCAGGATTAGGTTCCAAAGTATTGGGCCTCCTATGGACCCTTGGACACACCCTTTATTTGTGTCCCTAGCGTGTTCGTGTCCGTTAGGTTAGGTTAGGTTAGGTTAGGTTAGGTTAGGTTAGGTTAGGTTAGGTTAGGTTAGGTTAGGTTAGGTTAGGTTAGGTTAGGTTAGGTTAGGTTAGGTTAGGTTAGGTTAGGTTAGGTTAGGTTAGGTTAGGTTAGGTTAGGTTAGGTTAGGTTAGGTTAGGTTAGGTTAGGTTAGGTTAGGTTAGGTTAGGTTAGGTTAGGTTAGGTTAGGTTAGGTTAGGTTAGGTTAGGTTAGGTTAGGTTAGGTTAGGTTAGGTTAGGTTAGGTTAGGTTAGGTTAGGTTAGGTTAGGTTAGGTTAGGTTAGGTTAGGTTAGGTTAGGTTAGGTTAGGTTTTTTTTTTTTTTTTTTTTTTTATGGCGCCTACCATTGCCTTATTAGGGCCGTCGGCTAGCCTGCCTATTATCTCTGCTTATAGTGTATGCAGAGGTTTTGTTTAACAGGATTATTAAGGGGAAGTACACATCTTTTTTATTTTCTTACTTTTCTATCTTATTGTATTATCTTATTTCTATTTCTCTTATTGACTTATTCTTAAATACATTTTACTTATTTCTAATATCTTAATTATCTTCTTATATATTTATGCTAAAATTATATATTCTATAATATATTATTTAACATAACTTATTTATCTTTATTTCTATAAATACATTTTGTAGCTATTTTTGTACAGTATTGAAAAAATTCGGTTCTTAGTTTTTTATCTTCAATTATATATACAATATTTGTTTCATCTAGTTTAGTGTCTAATTTAATTTCAGTCTCAATTCTGTTCAGACTATAGACGGGACAATCAAAAAGCACGTGGGGAACAGTTTCCTCTACAGTTGGATCGCAGATGCACGATGGGTTATCCTTGCATTTGAATCGGTTCAAATACTCGGAAAACCCACCGTGCCCCGTTAGAACTTGGGTTAAAACTTTGTTCATCTCTATTTTTTTGATTATTTGGTATGCTCGCATAGCGTCTGGGAAGAACATTTTTGTAATTTTTGCCGTTGTACCCGTTTTATATCTCTCGTTCCATTTCTCAATTGATTTCCCACGAATCTCTCGTTTAAGAAATGACAGAGGACACTTATCATAGTCCGGCTTTTTCTTAGTGTTCAATGCTGCTTCTTTTGCCAGTTGGTCGGCACGCTCGTTGCCTGCGAGTCCTGCATGAGCCTTTATCCAAAACAGGAAAACTTTTTTGTTCTGGGTCCTAGAGCATTTTTTTAAGTTATCGCGAGTTTCAACCGCCAGGGGATGAGTCGTGCTAAGGTTTGTTATGGTATCTAGAGCCGCTCTTGAGTCGCTGTAGATACCATAACTCTCCTCTTTACGTCTCAATATTTCCCTAGTTGCGGCACATATTGCCAACAGTTCCGCCTGATAGACCGTGCAGTATTTTGACAGCTTCAGTCTGAGGGTTTTGGTCTCGGCATCATTTTTCCATATGGACAATGCTGCTCCGACCTTACCCTCAATCTTGCTGCCGTCAGTAAAAATTTTTATATCTTGTGTGTTGTGATGTTCTACTTGTGTTTGGTCTATCAGGTTTTCGAAATTCAGGCGCATGTGCTCCGCTGGGTGTGGGAAACTTGCGAATTTTGTCATGATTTCAGTTTCCCTGTCTGCTGTCGCCATTGATTTTCCTTTTCTGATCTCGTATAGTGCTGCTGCCTCTTTTATTCGTAGGTCAAGAGGCAGTATTCCGGCCAGCAGTAATGACGCATTGAGGGAAACCGTCCTGTATGCTTTGCAAAGTTTTTGAGCAAAACCTCTCTGAACCGCGTTGAGGTGCCTCTGAATGCCCAGCTTCTCGGTTGCAGGGGCCCAAGCGCTTGCTGCGTACGTGATGACGGGTTCCACGGTGGCGACGTATATTGTGCGGATAACTTCAGGATGAAGACCCCAGCTAGTTTTCGCGGCTCTCGATAGTTGTTTATAAATGTTGACAGCTTTTTTACAAGTGTTCACAGTATGGCTGTTGAAAGTCAATTTGCTATCTATCGTTAGCCCTAGCACCTTGATTTCGTTAGACATGCCAATGTCAATCCCACCCATTTCCAGCAATGGGGCGTCAAATTTAAGTTTTCGCGTGATGACCATTGCGTTGGTTTTATGTGGCGCAAACCTAAGCTTATTTCTGACGCCCCATCCCCGAACGTAGGCGAGAGCGGCATTGGCCTGTCTTTGCACTTCTGATCCTGTGTCGCCATCAAAGATTAGAACCACGTCGTCTGCAAACGCTTGGCAGTAGTCCCCTCTCTGTTCTAACCCTTTCAGTAAGGGATCTATTAGCAGGCTCCAGAGGATAGGTCCACCTATGGATCCCTGAACGCATCCCTTTCTCGCACTTTTAGAGGACATCCGGCCCGCGTATCTTACGTTCACGCTCCTGTGTTCGAGGTAACTGTTAATGACCCTTCTAATGTTCGCAGGACACTTTTCCTCAGCCAGCCGGACCTTTATTGCAGGCCACCATGCGCTGTCGAAGGCTCCCTCTATGTCTAGTGATATCATTGTGATGAGTTTCTTTTGATGTAGTTTCTCTTTTATGTGTTTTATCATGACATAAAGGGAGTCCTCAGTGCTCTTCTGGGGCATAAAGCCGTACTGGCGAGTACTTATCCTGGAATGAAGATGCCATTTCAGTCTCCCCACCACCATCTTCTCAAAGATTTTTCCTAATACAGGTAATAGTCCGATTGGTCTATATGCCTTGGGGTTTGTGTAGTCGTCCTTGCCTGGTTTTCTCAAAACAATTACCGTCGCTTTTTTCCAAATTACTGGGAAGTAATGGAGTTCTAGGCATTTGTTTACCAAGGCAAGGAACAGCTCCAGGTCGTGTCTGATAGCGCGGGCACAGATATCAGCGGTGAGGCCATCTTCCCCAGGTGCTTTTTTAGCGTTGAAGCTGGTCATCGCGGATTCCAGCTCTTCTTGGGTAAATGCTGGGTCATTAGATTCACCATGAACCCAGTCATTTGCTTTGTCAGCTTCGTCTCTGATCCGTCGATGTTCCGCATTGTCCTCCTTTTCTTCGTCCTCTGGGTAGAAGGTTTCTGCAAGAAGTGTGGCAGATTCCTCCGGATCCAGTGTCCGACCCCCTGCCTCCAGAAGAGTGTCCTCTGGTCGGTTTTTCGTTCTCCCTATTATCCTATATATGCCCTCCCATAATCCCTCTTTATCCTGTCTGTTGCAAAACTCCTTCCAGCTCTCTGTTTGTGCTTTTTTTGCTGTTTCCTCATATTTTTTCTTTGCTTGCAGGTACTCATCGATGACTAGGGCTCTTCGGACTGGAGCTGCACAGCGGATTCGGCGTCTCCTGGTGTTGACTTCCTTCTTCAGACCGGCGAGTTCCTCTGACCACCACGGCATGGTAAGTTTTGTTTTATTTTTCTTCAAAGGTATGCTATTTTTACATGTTTCTGTTATTGCTTCTGTGTATGTGATTATGCTTTGTTCTATTTCTATTTTATTATTTATTTTCTTAATTTCTTCTTTTGTAATTTTATGTTCGTTAAGAAGTTGGCCTAGTTTCTCATGAAACTGAGACCAATTTGCTTTTTTATTATTGTATAGTCTAGTAGTTCTTTTTATGTCTGTCCCTCTTGCTTTAGTGAGTCTAATTTTAAAAGTTATGCCGTTGTGATCAGAGCTCGTCAGTCCTTCTTCTACTCTCCAGTCTTCCACCAGGGTTAACATCTCCAGCGTGCATGCCGTTATGTCTATGCAGCTAGTATACGTTTTATCGCCTCTCACTGTGCTGAAAGTTGGAGTGTCTCCTTCGTTGAGTACCTGCAAGCTCATTTCTTCCAGTGTTGCTGCCACGTCTTCTCCTCTGCCATCCACTACATTACTGCCCCACCATATGTTTTTAGCATTAGCGTCACCTCCTATGAGTATCTTTGTTGTTTTTGTTTTGGCCTGTATTTTACGGAGGTGCTCAAGGTACTCTTCAAGGTTCTGCTGATCCGGTTCAAAGTAGAAGGATACTACAAGGATTTCCCAGGCACTTGTCTTAATTTTCACCACAACGATGTTGTTTGTGGTGAGTTCGGGACACTGAATGACGTCTAGGTCTTGATCAAAAACTGCTATAGCAGCTTTGATAGTGCCGTCACCAGGTTTCGTGCACTGGTAGATCCTTGCTCCTCTGTAGTCCTTCATTCTCCGGATAGCTCCAACATATGGCTCTTGTATCAGCGCAAATGCCATTTTCCTCTCGCCTGCCTCAAGCATTAGTTCCTGGGTTGCTAGTTCTTTCCGTTGGAGGTTAGTTTGGGCGATTAGATATGGCCTCGCGCCGGTATTCTGGTTTTTTGAGGCTGGGACAACTTTAGCAATAGGCTATGGTTGACCGTGCTATATTTTCCCATTTTCTGCGGATGGGACATTCTTGACTGAAGGCATTGTGACTTGTTTTATCAAATTTGGCCTGTGAGCAGTTACAGCACTTTGGAGTTATATCAGCGATCCATTCCACACACTCTGCCTTCTTGTGAGGTCCTCCGCAATGACTGCATTTTACTGTGGTTTCTGTGCAGAGGCGTTTTCCATGGCCATATCCCAGACAGAGAGAGCACTGGACCAATGGGGATTGGTCATCTACTCTCACTCTCTGGATGTCCACCAATATCGTCCCCGCTTGTGTCGCTCTCCTCCAGACAATGGGGGACACTCGCATAATAATGTGGTTTGCGTGGGGGTTTCTTGTTTGTCTTTTATACGCCACTTCCACTTTCACTTGCTTTAGGTCTAGGTCTTTTATAATGCCTTTGCTCTGGTTTTTTAGTGCAGTGATGACCTGTTCGTCCGTAATGTACTTAAAGACGTCTTTAAGTATGATTAGAGGGTCTTTATTTTTCGTTTCCTGGACAGTAAGATGTTCTTCTGCGTTTTTGAGTGTCTCTTTGATTCTTTTGCGGTCTTCTTCGGTTTTGCAGCTAATTATAACTTTCTGGTCTTTTGCTTTCCGGATCTTTTCAAACGCAATTTCTCCGTCGTTTTCATTGACAGCCTTCCTAATTCTGTTTAGGACGTCCTCGCTGCTCTCCGTTTTGTCTTTGGCTGTGATTATGACAGAGTGAAGGACTGTCTGCTCTGGAGTCTTTCTCTTGACTGGCGCTGCCGCTACACTAGCATACGACAATTTCTCTTGGGCTTCGTTGTTCTTTTCTATAACATGCTTAAGTTTTTCCATCCTTTCATGGCTCTCCTCCATAACATTTAGGTGTTTTCCGAGGATAGCTTTTAATTCGTCAGTGTCGTTTGGTATTCCTTCGTCCCTTTCCTCTACCAGGTTTCCACTTGTCGCTTTAGTTTCCTCCAGTATCTCTGTTAATTTTCCCATCTTTTCGTTGTTTTCTTTAATAATTATTGCGTATTCTTCTATTTTTTGAAGGAGCTCCTTATTGTCGCTTTCCTCTCTGTCCCCTCTTGGCTTTTCCATTGTCTTCGTGTTGTAACCCTTTGTTTGTATTTCTTCTTCTTCTTCTTTTGCCTGTTCTGAGGGGATACTTTTAGGTGGTTTGCCTTTGACGGCGTCCGCTTCCTTGACCAGTTGAAAAAGACGGTCCAAAGCTGCAAGAACTCCGTTTTTTATGTCCGTCCTTAAGTTTCGGGAGTTGTTGATGTGTATTTTGGCTGTCACCAGACATGCCTTTGCTTCAGCTATTCTGTCATTATTTTTGCTGCTCCGTTGCTTAGGTGGACTTAGCGTAGCCTCCGCAAAAAGCTTTTTAACAGCCGTTGGTTTCTCTATAATCCTCTTAGGTTTTTGAACGTTATAGGTATTTATCGGACTTGAAGAAGACCTTGGGTTTTTGTCGGTTGCAGATTCCGCCAGGGTCATCTGCGCGGGGCTAGCCCTCATCGTGTCCTTTGGGGAACTCTGGGGTTTG
>OY720259.1:0-5000 GCA_963082625.1 Pasiphila rectangulata | reverse complement strand
TTAGGTTAGGTTAGGTTAGGTTAGGTTAGGTTAGGTTAGGTTAGGTTAGGTTAGGTTAGGTTAGGTTAGGTTAGGTTAGGTTAGGTTAGGTTAGGTTAGGTTAGGTTAGGTTAGGTTAGGTTAGGTTAGGTTAGGTTAGGTTAGGTTAGGTTAGGTTAGGTTAGGTTAGGTTAGGTTAGGTTAGGTTAGGTTAGGTTAGGTTAGGTTAGGTTAGGTTAGGTTAGGTTAGGTTAGGTTAGGTTAGGTTAGGTTAGGTTAGGTTAGGTTAGGTTAGGTTAGGTTAGGTTAGGTTAGGTTAGGTTAGGTTAGGTTAGGTTAGGTTAGGTTAGGTTAGGTTAGGTTAGGTTAGGTTAGGTTAGGTTAGGTTAGGTTAGGTTAGGTTAGGTTAGGTTAGGTTAGGTTAGGTTAGGTTAGGTTAGGTTAGGTTAGGTTAGGTTAGGTTAGGTTAGGTTAGGTTAGGTTAGGTTAGGTTAGGTTAGGTTAGGTTAGGTTAGGTTAGGTTAGGTTAGGTTAGGTTAGGTTAGGTTAGGTTAGGTTAGGTTAGGTTAGGTTAGGTTAGGTTAGGTTAGGTTAGGTTAGGTTAGGTTAGGTTAGGTTAGGTTAGGTTAGGTTAGGTTAGGTTAGGTTAGGTTAGGTTAGGTTAGGTTAGGTTAGGTTAGGTTAGGTTAGGTTAGGTTAGGTTAGGTTAGGTTAGGTTAGGTTAGGTTAGGTTAGGTTAGGTTAGGTTAGGTTAGGTTAGGTTAGGTTAGGTTAGGTTAGGTTAGGTTAGGTTAGGTTAGGTTAGGTTAGGTTAGGTTAGGTTAGGTTAGGTTAGGTTAGGTTAGGTTAGGTTAGGTTAGGTTAGGTTAGGTTAGGTTAGGTTAGGTTAGGTTAGGTTAGGTTAGGTTAGGTTAGGTTAGGTTAGGTTAGGTTAGGTTAGGTTAGGTTAGGTTAGGTTAGGTTAGGTTAGGTTAGGTTAGGTTAGGTTAGGTTAGGTTAGGTTAGGTTAGGTTAGGTTAGGTTAGGTTAGGTTAGGTTAGGTTAGGTTAGGTTAGGTTAGGTTAGGTTAGGTTAGGTTAGGTTAGGTTAGGTTAGGTTAGGTTAGGTTAGGTTAGGTTAGGTTAGGTTAGGTTAGGTTAGGTTAGGTTAGGTTAGGTTAGGTTAGGTTAGGTTAGGTTAGGTTAGGTTAGGTTAGGTTAGGTTAGGTTAGGTTAGGTTAGGTTAGGTTAGGTTAGGTTAGGTTAGGTTAGGTTAGGTTAGGTTAGGTTAGGTTAGGTTAGGTTAGGTTAGGTTAGGTTAGGTTAGGTTAGGTTAGGTTAGGTTAGGTTAGGTTAGGTTAGGTTAGGTTAGGTTAGGTTAGGTTAGGTTAGGTTAGGTTAGGTTAGGTTAGGTTAGGTTAGGTTAGGTTAGGTTAGGTTAGGTTAGGTTAGGTTAGGTTAGGTTAGGTTAGGTTAGGTTAGGTTAGGTTAGGTTAGGTTAGGTTAGGTTAGGTTAGGTTAGGTTAGGTTAGGTTAGGTTAGGTTAGGTTAGGTTAGGTTAGGTTAGGTTAGGTTAGGTTAGGTTAGGTTAGGTTAGGTTAGGTTAGGTTAGGTTAGGTTAGGTTAGGTTAGGTTAGGTTAGGTTAGGTTAGGTTAGGTTAGGTTAGGTTAGGTTAGGTTAGGTTAGGTTAGGTTAGGTTAGGTTAGGTTAGGTTAGGTTAGGTTAGGTTAGGTTAGGTTAGGTTAGGTTAGGTTAGGTTAGGTTAGGTTAGGTTAGGTTAGGTTAGGTTAGGTTAGGTTAGGTTAGGTTAGGTTAGGTTAGGTTAGGTTAGGTTAGGTTAGGTTAGGTTAGGTTAGGTTAGGTTAGGTTAGGTTAGGTTAGGTTAGGTTAGGTTAGGTTAGGTTAGGTTAGGTTAGGTTAGGTTAGGTTAGGTTAGGTTAGGTTAGGTTAGGTTAGGTTAGGTTAGGTTAGGTTAGGTTAGGTTAGGTTAGGTTAGGTTAGGTTAGGTTAGGTTAGGTTAGGTTAGGTTAGGTTAGGTTAGGTTAGGTTAGGTTAGGTTAGGTTAGGTTAGGTTAGGTTAGGTTAGGTTAGGTTAGGTTAGGTTAGGTTAGGTTAGGTTAGGTTAGGTTAGGTTAGGTTAGGTTAGGTTAGGTTAGGTTAGGTTAGGTTAGGTTAGGTTAGGTTAGGTTAGGTTAGGTTAGGTTAGGTTAGGTTAGGTTAGGTTAGGTTAGGTTAGGTTAGGTTAGGTTAGGTTAGGTTAGGTTAGGTTAGGTTAGGTTAGGTTAGGTTAGGTTAGGTTAGGTTAGGTTAGGTTAGGTTAGGTTAGGTTAGGTTAGGTTAGGTTAGGTTAGGTTAGGTTAGGTTAGGTTAGGTTAGGTTAGGTTAGGTTAGGTTAGGTTAGGTTAGGTTAGGTTAGGTTAGGTTAGGTTAGGTTAGGTTAGGTTAGGTTAGGTTAGGTTAGGTTAGGTTAGGTTAGGTTAGGTTAGGTTAGGTTAGGTTAGGTTAGGTTAGGTTAGGTTAGGTTAGGTTAGGTTAGGTTAGGTTAGGTTAGGTTAGGTTAGGTTAGGTTAGGTTAGGTTAGGTTAGGTTAGGTTAGGTTAGGTTAGGTTAGGTTAGGTTAGGTTAGGTTAGGTTAGGTTAGGTTAGGTTAGGTTAGGTTAGGTTAGGTTAGGTTAGGTTAGGTTAGGTTAGGTTAGGTTAGGTTAGGTTAGGTTAGGTTAGGTTAGGTTAGGTTAGGTTAGGTTAGGTTAGGTTAGGTTAGGTTAGGTTAGGTTAGGTTAGGTTAGGTTAGGTTAGGTTAGGTTAGGTTAGGTTAGGTTAGGTTAGGTTAGGTTAGGTTAGGTTAGGTTAGGTTAGGTTAGGTTAGGTTAGGTTAGGTTAGGTTAGGTTAGGTTAGGTTAGGTTAGGTTAGGTTAGGTTAGGTTAGGTTAGGTTAGGTTAGGTTAGGTTAGGTTAGGTTAGGTTAGGTTAGGTTAGGTTAGGTTAGGTTAGGTTAGGTTAGGTTAGGTTAGGTTAGGTTAGGTTAGGTTAGGTTAGGTTAGGTTAGGTTAGGTTAGGTTAGGTTAGGTTAGGTTAGGTTAGGTTAGGTTAGGTTAGGTTAGGTTAGGTTAGGTTAGGTTAGGTTAGGTTAGGTTAGGTTAGGTTAGGTTAGGTTAGGTTAGGTTAGGTTAGGTTAGGTTAGGTTAGGTTAGGTTAGGTTAGGTTAGGTTAGGTTAGGTTAGGTTAGGTTAGGTTAGGTTAGGTTAGGTTAGGTTAGGTTAGGTTAGGTTAGGTTAGGTTAGGTTAGGTTAGGTTAGGTTAGGTTAGGTTAGGTTAGGTTAGGTTAGGTTAGGTTAGGTTAGGTTAGGTTAGGTTAGGTTAGGTTAGGTTAGGTTAGGTTAGGTTAGGTTAGGTTAGGTTAGGTTAGGTTAGGTTAGGTTAGGTTAGGTTAGGTTAGGTTAGGTTAGGTTAGGTTAGGTTAGGTTAGGTTAGGTTAGGTTAGGTTAGGTTAGGTTAGGTTAGGTTAGGTTAGGTTAGGTTAGGTTAGGTTAGGTTAGGTTAGGTTAGGTTAGGTTAGGTTAGGTTAGGTTAGGTTAGGTTAGGTTAGGTTAGGTTAGGTTAGGTTAGGTTAGGTTAGGTTAGGTTAGGTTAGGTTAGGTTAGGTTAGGTTAGGTTAGGTTAGGTTAGGTTAGGTTAGGTTAGGTTAGGTTAGGTTAGGTTAGGTTAGGTTAGGTTAGGTTAGGTTAGGTTAGGTTAGGTTAGGTTAGGTTAGGTTAGGTTAGGTTAGGTTAGGTTAGGTTAGGTTAGGTTAGGTTAGGTTAGGTTAGGTTAGGTTAGGTTAGGTTAGGTTAGGTTAGGTTAGGTTAGGTTAGGTTAGGTTAGGTTAGGTTAGGTTAGGTTAGGTTAGGTTAGGTTAGGTTAGGTTAGGTTAGGTTAGGTTAGGTTAGGTTAGGTTAGGTTAGGTTAGGTTAGGTTAGGTTAGGTTAGGTTAGGTTAGGTTAGGTTAGGTTAGGTTAGGTTAGGTTAGGTTAGGTTAGGTTAGGTTAGGTTAGGTTAGGTTAGGTTAGGTTAGGTTAGGTTAGGTTAGGTTAGGTTAGGTTAGGTTAGGTTAGGTTAGGTTAGGTTAGGTTAGGTTAGGTTAGGTTAGGTTAGGTTAGGTTAGGTTAGGTTAGGTTAGGTTAGGTTAGGTTAGGTTAGGTTAGGTTAGGTTAGGTTAGGTTAGGTTAGGTTAGGTTAGGTTAGGTTAGGTTAGGTTAGGTTAGGTTAGGTTAGGTTAGGTTAGGTTAGGTTAGGTTAGGTTAGGTTAGGTTAGGTTAGGTTAGGTTAGGTTAGGTTAGGTTAGGTTAGGTTAGGTTAGGTTAGGTTAGGTTAGGTTAGGTTAGGTTAGGTTAGGTTAGGTTAGGTTAGGTTAGGTTAGGTTAGGTTAGGTTAGGTTAGGTTAGGTTAGGTTAGGTTAGGTTAGGTTAGGTTAGGTTAGGTTAGGTTAGGTTAGGTTAGGTTAGGTTAGGTTAGGTTAGGTTAGGTTAGGTTAGGTTAGGTTAGGTTAGGTTAGGTTAGGTTAGGTTAGGTTAGGTTAGGTTAGGTTAGGTTAGGTTAGGTTAGGTTAGGTTAGGTTAGGTTAGGTTAGGTTAGGTTAGGTTAGGTTAGGTTAGGTTAGGTTAGGTTAGGTTAGGTTAGGTTAGGTTAGGTTAGGTTAGGTTAGGTTAGGTTAGGTTAGGTTAGGTTAGGTTAGGTTAGGTTAGGTTAGGTTAGGTTAGGTTAGGTTAGGTTAGGTTAGGTTAGGTTAGGTTAGGTTAGGTTAGGTTAGGTTAGGTTAGGTTAGGTTAGGTTAGGTTAGGTTAGGTTAGGTTAGGTTAGGTTAGGTTAGGTTAGGTTAGGTTAGGTTAGGTTAGGTTAGGTTAGGTTAGGTTAGGTTAGGTTAGGTTAGGTTAGGTTAGGTTAGGTTAGGTTAGGTTAGGTTAGGTTAGGTTAGGTTAGGTTAGGTTAGGTTAGGTTAGGTTAGGTTAGGTTAGGTTAGGTTAGGTTAGGTTAGGTTAGGTTAGGTTAGGTTAGGTTAGGTTAGG